>CAMOHE010029006.1:9616-29261 GCA_946598075.1 Artocarpus hirsutus | reverse complement strand
GTATTTGAAATTGTAAATTTGTGAATATGTGTAATCTATGAAATTGTGTAATTGAAGGTGTAAATTTGTGAATATGTGTAATATGTGAGGATATGTAAATATGTGTAATATGTGAAATTATGTGAATATGTGTAATTTGTGAAATTATAAATGTAATTGAAATTGTGAATTTGTGAATATGTGTAATATGTGAAATTATATGAATATGTAAAATTGTGTAGTCGAAATTGTGAACTTGTGAATATGTCAAGATTTGAATACGTGAAATGTCAATATATGAAATTGGGAACTTGAAATTATAAATTTGTGAATATGTGACAATGTGAATTTGTGCAATTATGTGAATCTATCAATATGTGTAATCTGTGAAATTGTGTAATTGAAATTGTAAATTTGTGAATATTTGTAATATGTGAGGTTATGTAAATATGTGTAATATGCGAAATTATGTGAATATGTGCAATTTGTGAATTTTATATGTAATTGAAATTGTAAATTTGTGAATATGTGTAATATGTGAAATTATATGAATATGTGAAATTGGGTAATTGAAAATGTATGAAGTGGAATATGTGAATATGTGAATATGTGTAGTTTGTTATTTAATATTAGTATGCATGTGTTAGTTTTTGCTTACTTTGCATAGGTGTAATATTTTACGAGATCGATAGTGACTAGTACGAGCACGAGTACAAAGATTACACTTCATCTTTATCACAATATAGCAAGGGAAACCAATGTAGTAAGCCACGAAGGCGAACCAGATTTGATCCGAAAGTAGACTTTGAGCGAAGGGCTACATTAATGAAAAAAATTCATCGAATGAGAAAGAAAGGCTTAAGAATTGAAGTGAATTTTGATTCAAAAGGCCAACTAGAAGGCACACCTAACCATGAATTAAGTAGTTGGATCAGAGTCATCAGTCGAGAGCACGTTTTGATATGGACAAAAGATTAGAGGTCGAAGGATTTACATAAAGTAAAAGATGTGATTTGGAGAGAGATATACGAAGCTTTTATAGTCAAGGATTGGTATAGGAAAAGGGCTTTAAAGGTTTGTGGTGGATTAGCAAAGCAGTTCAGATCCGACCTCTACGTTACCTTTGTACAGCCATACCTTTCCATTCCAAAGGATGATGAAAATGTATATAAATGGCCTCCTACGGTAATACACTACTACCCCTCTATAAATGATGACGATTGGGAAGCTTTTGTGAGGTATCAATGTTCCACCGAATTCCACCTACTATCATCAAACGTAAGAAAAATAAGAGGAAAAATGAATACTGCTCTATGGTTGGCCGAGTCAGATATAAAGAGCTCGAGCAATCCTTGGTATGTTAATGTTTTACTTAGATTACATAAATCAATTATTCTATCATTACTATGTTACTAAATAGCATAACATAGTTTATAAAGACGGGCGTGCTACCAACATAAGAGGAGTTGTGGGTAAAATCACGTCAAGGTCCCGATGGCTAGTTTAAAAATCCAAAAGTAGCAGAAATTGGGAACTTGATTGTAAGTTTACTAAACATGAACAATTAATTTGTAATTTAATACCAGATGAAGGATTGCTTGAATAACATGGTTGTGTCATTGTTTTACAGGATGAATACACAATGAAACAAAGTCAAGGGAGCTTCCAATCGGTCAGTAATGATGACATTTTGATGAGGGCACTAGGGAAACCGAAACATTTAGGACATGTATGCAGTCAATTGAAGTATGTGAAGCAGTCTCAATACTTCGACCTCCAATTAGGTATTTCAAAATTGAATTCCCAAATATCGAAGATGCAGATGGAGATTGTAGAACTGCGGGTCTTGTGACTGAGCTCATTTCCCAAGAACGTGCCAAGTCGATAGATGATAGCATCTCACAATGTAACAGCTTCAAAGCTAGTTGTAACTCTCCCAATAATGTAGCAGAAGCTCCAGAAGTCCAATTGTCACCTCCTCGTCAAGAGCCCAAACAATGTAGGTGTTGAAAAAGTAGTATGCAGTAGAATTTTAAATTTTTAATATTAGAGTATTTTTCAAAACACAAGTTTGACATGCTATATGCATAAATTAATCAGATCCTACAAACCGTTGTGTGTCAAAAAGCTCCTACAATTAGTGAAGAGAAGTAACGTTCTAGAAGGATCTCAACCAACTAGCCTTCTTTGCTATTCTCTATCCACGATCGGAATGAACGTGGGCTTACACATACAGCTCTTCCACTAGGTGGCTCTCCTTCCAACCAATTGAGAGAACCCAAAGCTAGTGTTGTGATTTGTGAACAAAAGCTCTCAAGGAGTTTTTAGATTCTCACCAGTAGAGTATCACCCTTAATCTCTCAATTAATCTAAATAACTTATGAGGCTGACTCCCTATTTATAGAGATTGGGTCTAGGGTCAGTCCTTATCAGATAAGGTCTAAAAAATTTAAATGAGAATCAAATTTGGATCAATAGCAGATGAAATCTACGTAAAAATGCATGATTTTTATTTCACGCATAGGTAGGCTGATCTGTCTAATAGTCAAGCTGAACTTGCCCCATCGACAAGCCAAACTTTAGGATCGGCATGCCAAATTGCCAAAAAAAATCTCAACGAATCTTTTATTTTTCACTCGAGATTCTATAGGATAAAGCCTTAGTTTTAATTCAAATAACACAATAAAGAAGTTATCTAATTAAAACAACTTTATCTAGATAATCTCTAGGGTAATAAATATATTCATAATAATTCTACAAGTTTATCTTGATTTAATTTATCCAAAATTAGATCAACTGATAAACAGACATGAATTATTTGATTCTTCAAAATTTCAACCAATCTAATAAATCTGACATAAGTCACAAATTATTGAAAAGCACGTCGTATTGCTATAGGATTTTGTGAGCTAGCAAAGGGGACCAAATGGACCTATATAGTTCAAGCTCCCGATAATTATGAAACCCATTATCCCAGATATACATTTCATAGTTATCAACTCTAATGCTACTCCACTAAAAGCTTAGAGCTGCACTCTCGAACTCTATAAAATTATGAAGCCTGTATATCCAAGTCTCTATGACATATCATAGTGTATCATATCCCCATATGACTATCCATAATCGACTTAAGGACAAGTTCTGTCTTACCTTCTTGATTATTTTTATCTTAGTTTCCATTATCTCACCATCCAGAGACAGTATACCATTCGATTACACCTATGTATCCAAATAGTTGAGTGCTCTAGTTTTCCAATTATAAGATAACGCATACAAGAGGATATCACTACTCCTAAAGAGGAGCTATGGATTTCATATCTATGAATAATAGGTCTACGCTATCAAGAGTCATGCCTGCAATGTACCGGCATACATACCACTATTAAAATGTAGGTGTCACCCTTTGGTACATCAAAAGATATAAGTCAAAACAATGGACCCACTATTCATCTCAAGATTAAGATACAATACAATTGATTGTCTAAAGTGAATTGATTTGCCAAGACATAATTATTAATCTAAATCAATTCACTTTATATCCCAATCCAACACATCGTCACTTATGTCAATGTGCCAATGTTTTTATTCACGGAGTCTACCTCCGATGGCCAAGACAAACCATCTCCCAATAGAGATATAGACAACATAACAATCTTTACATGAATAACGCGCCCAACTTTATTCCCTCAATTATGGATCTAATGATTTAGGCCGTCACCTTAAGAATCGTGTCTTTTGCATAATTTGTCCATCATATGCCTAATTCTTAAAGGTTTGGACCGACAGTCTTAGACTAATGTTTGTTTATCATACATTCAACAAATAACGTAAAGAGGATAAGATTTGGTATATAAATAATAAATGAATTCTTTATTGATAAAAATGTTTCTAAAAACATATTACATTTTTACTTCTTAGGGTATACATGTCCAACAGTAGGCTCTTCGTCAAGGATAAAGTTAATGGTGGGTTTGCACTTGTTGCACTTAGGAAGGTATGGATGAAGAGTCTTTCAACTGATACAGTTTATGGACAACTATTAGGGGAAGAAAATGTGCAAGTTAACATCACTACCATTAGAGTTAGAACAGCTAAATTGCCTGTTCCAAGACTTGAAGCAACAAATATAGGTGAAGTAGCTGGAAGCTTCATCGCATGGCCAAAGAGGTTAGTTGAAGTCATCACATTGACGAAGATGAGTCGAGCGCCTAGCATTGTTTCATAAGATCTAAGCAGAAAGAACTGCCAAAAAAAGAAAAGCTCTACAAATGCAAGAGAATTACCACCTGAGGTAGAACAAGAACAAGAATAAACCATTGCTAATGAGCAACTGCCTACATTTAACTTCGCTTTAGTACCTCAATAATTTATGTAGTTGGATCTATACGCTCATTCTTTCATGAGGATTGGGTCGACAATTAAATGCCTGATACCAATAAATGTCACTAGGAATGAATTGGCTATCTATGTGGGGTATGAAGACATTTACTACTTCATCAACTTTGATAAAATCGAGGCAATTATATCTTGGCATACCTAGGTAATAACTCCATCCTTATTTCATATTTTTAAAATATAGGTAGAGTTGTAAGGAGCTTTCAAATAATTGACTGTATTGTTTTTTATTGTAGTTTTTTGACAGAATATTGTGAACTTTAAGGCTTTGCGTAAAATTTCAACTTCATATCTCCTGTCATTGTTTCAAGTACTGCAAGAGACCTACAGAGCCATCATAGAGAACATGCCACATCACTCCTCCACCTTTTAGCTCAAGCATCGAGGGGGAAATTATTCTTCCTGCCATACAATATTAGAGAACATTGGATGTTAGGACTTATTTCGACATGGGAGGACCAAATATATTGGTTTGACCCCCTTGGACACCCACCATGTGAGGATTTCATATCAGTCACGAGATTGTAAGTATTAATGTTCTCTTATAAAATTAACTGTTTTTAGTCCCACATAATTGTATCATCTATCAATTCATTTAAACATGACACATTGTTAGGGTGCTTAATGATTGAAAGCTTCAAGCAAGAAGCGGTGTCACAAACCGATCAAACAAAATGCTATATTCCAAACGTAAGTGTCCAAGACAACAAGGAAACATAGAATGTGGTTTTTTTATTCTACATTTCATGCAGGATGTAATTACAAGTGTATACAAGCCTTAGGAAAAAAAGATTTTTATATACATATAGATATACATGAAGTTATATTAGAGTGGGTACAATTTGTAAATAGGTATGTGCTCTTTAGATAGATATATGGAGATAGTAGATAAACAATTGCTCAAATTAGCTCAAATATAAATGATATTATAAATACTTTGTAATTTCAATATACATCAATTTATGTATGCAATTAAGGCCTTGCTGGAATGGATAACACGTGGGACTGGCCATCCTGTGAGAAATAAAAAATTTTTGGAGATTTTTTTTAGGGGAATACCAATTTTCTACGACGGTTTTTTGAAAAACTATCATGGATGCCTTTGATTCCATGATAGTTTCTTAAAAAACTATTGTGGAATCCATAGTGTTCCATGATGGTTTTTTGAAAAATCGTCATGGAATGCAAAGGATTCCATGATGGTTTTTTGAAAAACTCTTGTGGAATCAAAGTCTTCCATGACAGTTTTTCAAAAAACTGTCATGGAAAATTACTCCGTACAACCCCTTCCTATGCCAATTTTTCTATTACACGACAGTAAAAAACTGTTGTGAAAACTCCATGTTGTACCACGGCTGAAGTTTTCACGACTGTTTTTTAACCATCGTGAAATTTTTCGACAATAGTTATAAATCGTCGTGGAATCCACAGTTTGTAGTAGTGTTATATGATTGTGTTATCTTGCTAAATTATTATGATATGTTTGCTTATGTTTGGTATATGATTCTTTATTGTAGATTAAAAATATCTAAAACCGCTTTATCATCGACACTTGACAAAAACTAATTAACTGGAGAAAATTATAATTATTGGAAATGGAACCTGAACATTGTCCAGTCTTTTGAAAAACTAAAATTTCCTAACGACACATTGTCCTCCTGAGCCTATGGGAGATTCCACCAACGATCAAATCCAAGCATATGGTTGTTAGAAAGATGCTAATGATCAGGCCTACTCTTATGTTATGGCTAGCATGAATAACTTGTTGTAGGCTCGACATGAGACTACTAAGTAGATCTTGGAAAATCTAGAAGACGTGTTTAGAGGCCAGACCATAACAAAGCAGCAAGGAGCACTTTGGAAACTCTTGAACTTTAAGCAGAGACCAAGGACATCTATAAAGGAGCATATGATGTTGATCATGGGTTACCTTACTAAGGCTTAAACTAATGGAGTTGACATTGATACTAAAACTCAGATGACTATGGTCTTTGAGACTCTGTCTAAGGAATTTATTCCCTTTAGAGCTTCATTTAATTTGAGCAATAGATGGGATAGGACTTTGACGGAGTTGATGAAATAGTTATAAGAGTTCGAACTGCTAACCAGAGAGTCCCCTACTAGTGTCGAGGCCAACTTGGTAGCTGCTTTTGGTTCCAATCCCAACCTTGAGAATGGAAAGAAGTAACAGATCAAGAATAGGAAGTCTTCTATTCCTACAAACAGCAAGAACAAGAAGAAGGAAAAAAAAAGAACTTGAAGAAGCTTAAGTGCTTTTCCTGCAGAAAGGTCGAGTACATTAAGAAAAATTGCAAGGACTTTCTTTCTTGTGGAGGTAGGTGTAATCTTCTATATTTAGAAACTTGTTTAGTTGAGGAATCCAGTGATGTTTGAGTCATAGATTCTAGAGCAACTAATCATGTTTGTGTTTCTCTATAGGGGTTCAAACAAACGAGAAGTCTGCTACATGAAGACTTCATGCTTCAGATGGACGATGGGTCCTAGGTCTTAGCTGAAGCAATGGGAGACGTCTATCTGTAATTTGATGATCATAGGATTTTAATTTTATGAGATTGTTTTTATGTTTCTAAATTTAAAAGGAATTTAATTCTATAGCTTGCTTATTTAAAGACTCCAATTTGGTTTCTTTTAATAGTAAAGCGGTGATTCGTAAAAACAAATCTTTAATCTATTCTAGATGGATGCAAAATAATCTATATTTTATCAAACTTAAGATGGACTTAATGCTTAATGGTGAGATGAATGATAATAACTCTAAAAGACTTAAAACTTCTCACTCTAATAAGTCTTATCTTTGGCATTTATGACTTAGTCATATTAACCTGAGTAAGTGTAGCACTTACCATTTTTCATGTAACGGTTGATGAGAGATATTTAACAATTTTAAGTATTTTCTTTATGATGTAATGTTACTGACCATTTATTCAAGAATTATGATAGGCGACGGTTACGTGGAATTGATGTGCTCAATGTGTTCATATCATTTATAATGTATGCATGATAAATATTTAATATTTTGTATTTGGTATCTTTATGTGGCACTTTGATAGCCAAGTTTATTTTCCAAAACAACATGCCAATGGATTCAATTGGTAGGCCGAACTAAGCCATCGGCAGGCCGAATGCTGCTGATGGGAAATCAACAGATAATTCCAAAATTGTGGCATTGATGATTAATTTGATTTGAGAATTTTGAATAATTGATATATTTTTATCTCATTCCTTATCCATCTTTGGGAAGGTTTGACTTTTTCTTTTTAAAAGATAATTTGATTTGTGAAAAGGTTTCCCAATTTGAAAAGATAATATTTATTAGTTATAGCAAAACTTTGATTTTTTTCCTTATATTTCTTCATTCCCCCATGTGTAAGTATCTTTTTCTAAAAATAAAATATTTTTAGTATTAAAGAGACCATTAACCCATCTTATAATATAATTCACGTAAATTTTTCTCTCTCTCAATCATTTTCTCTTCCGCTTTCTCTCTAAAATTTTCTCAGACACTCTCTTTTTCTTTCTCCATGTTTTCTTCTCCTTCTCTCCCTTATTATCTACAAAAATTTGAAAGAAATAGTGAGTCTTTCCTTGGGCGAATTCAAAGAAAATTAGAGAGGAATCGTTTCGAGGTAAGAATTCATTCTAGGTTACTATAGTAATTGAATTTTTCCCTTTAATCTGACCCCTATAACTTTGCTTACAAATTTCTGTTTGCTCTAAAATTTTAGTACGATATTTATGTATGTATTATTTGATATTTATCAAAATTTCAAGCCAATTAGAATTTTGTATGTTGAGTTATGAAATTTTTATTCACTACTGCTCATAGTTTAATGGTTGTTGATTGATATGATGCACAAAAGTATAGTCTTTGTTCATAGGGCAAACAAATTGTGATTTAAATGAAATTTTGTAAAAAATATTCATAGATATGTTAGGTTACGATTTGGAAAATTTCGTGGTGATTTGATCAATATTTGATGAGTTTTTGAATTTTCTTTAATATAGGTCATTATGGCTGCTAAATCAATGAATTTTGGACTTCTTGCTTTTTGTGACCTATTTGTATGAACAAACGAATTTATTTGACAATGGGACTTTTTGTGGCACTGTATTTATATGTTTATAGGCTATCATAAAAATTTTAGGGTCCAAGTAATTCTATTTTAATTATTTGAGTATGATGATCGTGTATGGCTCACTACTTTATGTGTTTAAGGTTTATTTTGACTTTGAATTCTAATGCCTATTTTGAATTGTTTTGAATTTATTTGAAGCTAATTTTCAGGTATCTTATAGTTCCAAGTGTCTATTATATGCAAAATTTTTATGAAATTATTTTAGGATACAGATAATTTATTTTATGAATGTTAGTTAGGGCTGCTCACTGTTTTGTTATTGTTGGTTGATTCTATGTTGTGTATTGTGTGACTTTTTTTTAGTTATCTAATCAAATTTTATGGCTAAAGAAGAATTAAAGTAATTCATTTATATGTTAATTATGTCCCTGCAAAATTTCATGCCTTAATTGTATATGAATTGTGAATTGTTGAATTATGAATACATAAGAGTTAGGCGGGTATTAGTATTGCAGTTTTTGCATGAATATTTATAAGTTAGTAAAGTGTATTTGTGTCCTTTTAATTCTTGAGATGGAAGTATGAATAATGTCATATGGTTTTATATGATTTCATAAGAATGAAATTTATTTTTATTTGTATATGGATGTATGACATAAACACACTAAGAAGTGAGCACATTGAGACCGCAGCGACATCATCTAAGAAAAAGTTTAATTAAGCAAGTCAATAAATACATTATCACCTACAATATGATAAAAGTTTATGAAAAAGTTTTGAGGACATGTTTTATGATAAATCTTAAAGTTTGTTTTTTACATGTTGTTTTCTCTTGAAACTCTTGTTACAACAAGAAAACTTTAATGAATGTTTCAAGGATGAGGTGTGTTGAAAGTATATCTATATATATGTATCACTTAATTAAGTATTGCACACCCTATGTTTATGTCTATGTTTATGATTTCCAAAGTTGGACTTGTCATGTTTAGTTTAGGATTAACTACCCCTCTCTTCTCATGACAATGAGCCTATGATGATGATAATGGTGCAACACTTGGGCCCCCAAAGATAAAATAAATGAAGTTTTAATATGGATAAAGATAATAAAAGATATGTTTTATATGAAACTATACCAAGTGCACTATTAATGATGATTATGATTATGATGTTTCACAAAGGTGTTCATAAAATTTTTTATGTTGTGAGATAGGAAAGTGTACTTATTAAGCTTTTGCTTACTTAGTTTATAATCATGTTGCAAATAAAGGTAAAAGGATCATGGAATAGGTGGAGTGCAAGGACAAGCGTGTGACCAAGGAACAATGGATTGAAATGAAAGAACGCCATGATAGAATTTTTTTTAAGTTTTTGAAATATGTTTTTATCTCTTTGTATGTTAAATTTTTGCACCATTAAGTAAAAAGCCTTCTTTTCCATTTATATTGATTTTGCAAATGATTGGCCTACCGATTACCCTGTATCGGCTTGCCGGTCTAAATGTTTCGAACCCCAAATTCTATAGAGCCTTAGATGGCTTGTCAGTGGTTGAAGTTCAGACTGCCAGTCATGTTCAGGCTACCGATGTCCAAAGTTTGGGCTACCAAACTTGTTAAACAAATTTTAAAGTTTGTTTTTAAATTTTATTTGAATTATGGCATTGATAAACTATTTAAATAAATATAAACAAATTTTATAGATAAGTTTGTTAACAAAGTTTAAACAAATTTTAACAAAGTTTAAACTATTTAATAAATTTCGTTAAACAAATTTTAACAAAGTTTAAACTATTTAAATAAATATAAAAGAGTTCTGCAATAAACATTTAAAAAAATGTACGCATGGATCTTGGGATATGTTTAATAAACATTACTTTATTTGAATGGTCTATCTTAAATATTGTTAACAAGGATGAATGTAACGAAATCTATGATGTTCGTAAGGGGGCGTTACAGGTTATGGTATTAGAGCAGAATTCTGTTTCCAATTCACATCACCATACATCAGTTCAAGTCCTCCAAGCAAGCATGTTTAAGTTATATGAATGTGGTTGTAAGTTTAATGATGGATGTAAGGTCCTAATGTGTTAGACATGTATGCCCTAAGGTGTAAAAATGTAATATGTTTTTGGATACATTTTTATCAATAAAGTATTTACTTGTTATTTATACCAATCTTGTCCTCTTCACTTTCATATTTGTTGAATTTATGTTAAGAAAATAGTAGTCTGAGACTGTCAGTCTAAACCTTCAAGAATTAGCATATGATGGACAAATTATGCAAAGGACACAATTTTTAAGGTGACGATCTTAATTGTAAGATTCACAATTGTGGGAATAAAGTTGGGAGCTTTATTCATGCAAAGATTGTTATGTTGTCTATATCCTCAACGGGAGAGTCTTGGCCATATGAGGTGGACTCTGCAAATAGAAATATTGGCACATTGTCATAGGTAACGATGTGTTAGATCGAGACGTAAAATGAATTGATTTGGATTAATAATTCTGTCTTGGCAAATCGATTCACTTTAGACAATCATATATATTGTACCTTAATCTTGAGATGAATAATAGGCCCATTGTCTTAACTTGTTCTTTTGATGTACCAAAGGGTGACATCCATATTTTATAGTGGTACGCATGCTGGTATATTAGAGGCATGAATTTTGATAGCGTAGGTCTGTTATTCATAGGTATGAAAAACATAGCTCCTCTTTAGCAATAGTTGATATCCTCTTATATGTGTTATCCTTTAATTAGAAAACTCAAGCACTCAACCATTTGGATACATAGGTGTAACCAAATGGTATACCGTCTTTGGATGGTAAGTTTTTCAATGGTGAGATAATGGAACATAAAAGAAAAATAATCGAGAAGGTAAGACATAACTTGTCCTTAAGCTGATTGCGGATAATCCTATTGGGATATGATACAATATGATATGTCAAAAAGACTTAGCTATATGGGCTTCGTAATTCTATACAGTTCGAGAGTACTTCCCCAAGCTTTTAGTGGAGTAGAGTTGGAGTTGATAATTATGAAATGTATATCAGGGATTTTGTGTTTCATAATTATCGAGAGCTTGAACTATATAGGTCCATTAGGTCCCCTTTGTTAGCTTAGAAAAATCTTGTAATGATCTAGCATGTTTTTCTAATAATTGGTGACTTATGTCAAATTTATCAGATTGGCTAAAATTCAACAAAATCTGACAATTCATGTTTCTTTATCAGTTGAATTAATTTTGTGATTAAATTAATTCATAATAAACTTGTTGAATTATCAAGATCAGATAATTTATGTTTGTTTTATCAGTTGGATTAATTTTGAATTAATTCAAGATGAACTTGTTGAATTATCAGGAATATTTATCTTCCTAGAGATTATCTAAATATGACTGTTTTAATTAGATAACTTCTCTATTGTGTTATATGAATTAAAACTGAGGCTATATCCTAAGAATCTCGAGTCAAAAATAAAGATTCACAGGGAACTTTTTACCGCAGGTTTAGCAGGCCGATATTTAAGTTCGACCTACCAATTGAGGAGGATCGATAGGCCGATTTGCTAGTTCGGCCTACCAACCTAGTGATAAAAGAAACACACATATGTATGCAGATTTTATCAGATATTGATTTTGATTTGATTCTGATTCGAATCTTTGAGGCTTTAACTAATAAGGTCTGACTCATGGGCCCAACTTCTATAAAAGGGGAGTGAGTTTAATTATTATTTAGATTAGTTGAGAAATCTAGAGTGAGACTCTGATAGTGAGACTCTACAACTCCCCAAAGAGCTGTTGTCTATAAATCACAAACTATGGCTTTGGGTATTTCTCAACTAGTTGGAAGGAGAGTCACCTGGACGAAAAGCTAAATGACATGAGCCCATACTCACTCCGATCGAGGATGGAGAATAGCAAATAAGGCCAGTTGGTTGACGTCCTTCTAAAACGTTATTTAGCTTCATTAATTATAGGAGCTTTTCAGCACACAAAGGTTAGTAAGATCGGGTTAATTTATGCATATAGCGTGTCAAACTTGTGATTTAGAAAATACTCTAATATAAAAATTTTAAAATTCTACTGCGTACAATTTTCCCATCAATTGCTATCAGAGCCATGTTTTTTACATAAATTTGCAAGTTTGTGATCTTGCTATACGTATAAATTATGTGATCTTGATCTCTCTTGTGCTTAAATTTAATTTTTTTAGAGAGTTAACTCTCTAGGCTTTCTATATATTTTTATATTGTCATCGATTACATGGCGACTGTTTATTAATTAATTATGGTTGATTAAATTATTTTTTAAGTATTTATTAATTAATTAATTTATGCCGGTTATAGTTCCTTAGAGGTTTAAATGTGTATTTAGATTTTTCATGTAATTAAATGACAAACTATCATCTCTGTCTAGAAATTATTATTTAATTTTAAATTTGTAAGAATTTTGTAATTAAATAATCATTCAGAGAAGACAGATCTAGAAGATGAATGATATTGTTTCCATGTAGTTTTTGAGTCTTTAATTTTATGTTTTTTAATTGTTGAAAATAAAATTGATAAATTGCATTAGAAATTGCATTTTCTAAAAAGCGTGGTTTCTACTCGGTCAACATGCCAAACCCTCCAATTCGATAGGCCAATAGTCACAGAATCAGCAGGTTAGACTTCGGGTTTGCCATGCCATCAGCAAGGCAAAAATTAAGTGGCTCTAGGAATAGGCCAAACTCTAGGTTCAGTAGGCCGATCTGTCATGACTGGTAGGCCAATTTTCAAGATCGACAGGTTGATGGGTCAAGACTGGCAGGCCAATCTCACATAGATTGGCTTAAAAGGTGCCGTTTTCAATGTAGTTTTAATTTTATTTTTGGGACAATTCTAAGAAACATTAAAATTTGGATATGACTAGAAATATGGAGTATTCGATCTATGATGGATTGAAGACTTCAAAATGGACATTACATAATGAAGGACACAATTTGAAGATTCAAGAATGAAGAATCAATAATATGTTTAGATTTATCTCTTGTAATCTTTGTTTTCTTTTCTCTAGGGTGGAGCCAAAATATTACGGTTATTTATTATTATTTTGCTTGTGGCTTTGCATGATTACTTTGATTATCTGAATTATAATATGATTTGTCATATACATTGATAACATGTCATATAGAATAGGGAGTGCCACTCATTAAAAAATTATTCATGCATGTATATATAATGAAAACTTGATTTCAAAATAATGAGTGGGAGAAAGTTTTCAAAGAGAGAAACTACGGCCTCTATTGTTGGTCCATAGGTAGCATATGGTGGTTCCAACCCTTAGGAAGGCACTTCTTCATGTGCCAGGCTAGATCTCTAAGAAGATAAGGTGTTTTAGCATGATTTATGGTGGTGATTATAAATCATGGATAAAATATTGAAACGATGGTTATATAATCATGTTAATTTTATTTTTAACCTCCCCAAGGAACTTTGTTAATAAAATTGATGGCTAAAGAAATGATTATTAATACATGCTGGATCATACGGGTCTTGGATGGCATATATTAATTAGAAGGAGATCCGTGTTCCTAATTGAGTTTGACACGACTTCTCTAGGAGCTTGTTGAATTCTGAGTTGGGAATTATTGTTGTAAGGTTGTGATATGTTCAAGGTTTTGACATCTAAACACATTTGTATAATTTTCATGATTGTGTTATCTTACTAAATTATTGTGATATGTTTGCTTATGTTTGGTATATGATTCTTTATTGTAGATTAAAAAATGTCTAAAAATGTGTTAGTATCAATACTTGGCAAAAACCAATTAACTGGTGAGAACTATATTGATTGGAAACGGAACCTAAACATCATCCTATCCTTTAAGAAACTCAAATTTGTGCTAACGACACCTTGTCCTCCTGAGCCTATAGGAGATTCAGTCTACTATCAAATCTAAGCATATGATCGTTGGAAAGATACCAATGATCAGTCCCATTGCTATATTGTGGCTAGCATGAATAACATGCTACAGGCTCAATATGAGGATTGTGAGACTACTAAGTAGATCTTGGATAATCTGGAAGATATGTTTGGAGGCCAAGCTATAAGAAAGTAGCAAGCGATGCTTTGAAAACTTCTTAATTGCAAGCAAAGACCAGGGACATATGTAAAGGAGCATATGATGTTGGCCATGGTTCCCTCGTTGAGGCTCAGACTAATAGAGCTGACATCGATGCTGAAACTGAGATGACTATGGTCTTTGAGACTCTGTCTAAGGAATTCATTCCATTTAGAGCTGTATTTAATTTGAGCAATAAGAAGGATATGAACTTGACAGAGTTGATGAAACAGTTGCAGAAGTTTGAACTGCTGATCAGGGAGTCTCTTGTTGGTGGGGAAGCCAACTTGGCAGCTACTTCTGGTTCCAATCCCAATCTTGGGAATGGAAAGAAATAACGAGCCAAGAATGGGAAGTCTTCTATTCTTGCGAATGGCAAAAACAAGAAGAAGAAAAACCTGAAGAAGTTAAAGTGCTTCTTCTACGGGAAGGTCGGGCACATCAAGAAGAATTGCAAGGACTGCCTTTCTCGAGGAGGTAGGTGTGATCTTCTATATTTGAAAACTTGGTTGGTTGAGAAATCCAATGACATTTAGGTCATAGATTCTGGTGCAACTAATCATGCTTGTGTTTCTTTATAGTGGTTCAAAGAAACAAGAAGTCTGTTGTATGAAGACTTCATGCTTCAGATGGGCGATGGATCATTAGTCTTAGTTGAAGTAGTAGGAGACGTCCATTTACATTTTGATAATTATAGGAATTTAATCTTCTAAGATTGTTTTTATGTTCCTAAATTTAAGAGGAATTTAATTTTTGTAGCTTGTTTATTTGAAAACTCCTATTTAGTTTCTTTTAATAATAAAGTGGTTATTCATAAAAACAAATCTTTTATCTGTTTTGAAATGATGCAAAATAATCTCTATTTTATCAAACCTAAGATGGACTTATAGCTTAATGCTAAGATGAATGATAATAACTCTTAAAGACCTAAAACTTCTCACTCTAATAAGACTTATTTTTGGCATTTGTGCCTTTGTCATATTAACCTGAATAACATTTAAAGGTTAGTAAGGGATGTACCTTTAATTCACTTAAAAGTAGAATCTATACCTCAATATGAATCTTGTTTAAAGGGTAAAATGACCAAAAGACCATTCAGGTCTAAGGGTGATGGGGCCGAAGGAATTCTAGAACTTGTACATAGTGATGTTTACAGACCAATAAACATTCGGGCACAATGAGGGTATGAGTACTTCGTCACTTTTATTGATGATTACTCAAAGTATGCATATGTGTGCTTGATGCACCACAAAAGTGAAGCTTATGACAAGTTCAAGGTGTCTCAAGCTGAAATGAAAAAGCAATTGGGTTGACCCATAAAGGTGTTGGAAAAATAGTACGCAATTGAATTTTAAAATTTTTATATTAGCGTATTTTTCAAAACACAAGTTTGATATGCTATTTGCATAAATTAACCAGATCTTGCTAACCTTGTAAATGTCAAAAAGCTTCCTCAATTGGTGAAGAGAAGTAACGTTTCAGAAGGACCTCAACCAACTAGCCTTCTTTGCTATTCTCTATCCACGATCGGAGTAAGTATGGGCTCCCACGTACAACTCTTCCACCAGGCGACTCTCCTTCTAACCAATTGAGAGAACCTAAAGCTAGTGTTCATGATTTGTGAACAAGAGCTCTTAGGGAGTTTTTAGAATCTCATCAGCAAAGTTTTTACTCTTAATCTCTCAATTGATTTCAATAATAAGGAGACTCACTCCCCTTTTATAGAGGTTAGGCCCAAGAGTCAGTCCTTATTAGATAAGGCTTTGAAAAGTCAAATCAGAATCAAATTAGGATTAATATCTAATAACATTTGCATGAAAACATGTGATCTTTTTATCGTGCGGTAGGCATAAAGATCTACCTAATCAGCATGCTAAACTTGCCTCATCGGCAGGCCAAACCTGCAATAAAAATCCTAGCGAATCTTTTATTCTCCACTTGAGATTTTATAGGATAAAATCTCAGTTTTAATTCAAATAACCCAATAAAGAAGTTATCTAATTAAAACAACTCTATCTACATAATCTCTAGGAAAATAAATGAATTCTTGATAATTCGATAAGTTTATCTTGAATTAATTCAAAATTAATCCAATCGATAAACAGACATGAATTGTTCGATCTCAATAATTCAACAAGTTTATCTTGAATTAATTTATCTTGAATTAATTTTGTAACTGATGAACAGACATAAATTATCTAATTTACTGAATTTTAACCAATTTGATAAATCTAACATAAGTCATCAATTATTGAAAAAGTACGCCGTATTGTTACAGCATTTTTGTGAGCTACCAAAGCGGACCTGATGCGCCTATATAGTTCAAGCTCCCTATAATTATGAAAGCCAATATCCTAGATATGCATTTCATAAATATCAACACCAACGCTACTCCACTAAAAGCTTGGAGCTGCACTCTCGAACTATATAGAATTGCGAAGCCCATGTAGCTAAGTCTCCATGAGATATCATAATGTATCATATCTCCATAGGATTATCCATAATCGACTTAAGGACAAGTTTTGTCATACCTTCCCAATTATTTTCTCTTACGTTCCATTATCTCACCATCAAAAAATTTACCATCTAAAGATAATGTACCATTTAGTTACACCTATGTATCCAAATGCTTGAGCGCTCTAGTTTTCTAATTACAAGATAACTCATATAAGAGGATATCACTGCTCATAAAGAGGAGCTATGGATTCCATATCTATGAATAACAGGTCTACACCATCAAGAGTTATGCCTTCAACGTACTGGTATGCGTACTACTATTAAAATGTAGATATCACCCTTTGGCACATCAAAAGACATAAGTCATGACAACGAGCCTACTACTCATCTCAAGATTAAGATACAATACAAATGATTGTCTAAAGTGAATTGATTTGCTAAGACAAAATTATTAATCCAAATCAATTCACTTTATGTCTCGATCCAAGATATCGTCACTTGTGATAATGCGTCAATGTTTCTATTCCTAAAGTCCATCTCTGATGGCAAAGACAAACCATCTCCCGTTAGGGATATAGACAACATAACAATCTTTATATGAATAAAGTGCCCAACTTTATTCCCTCAATTGCGGTTCTTATGATTTAGACTGTCACCTTAAGAATCGTGTCTTTCGCATAATCTGTCAATCTTATGCCCAATTCTTAAAGGTTTAGATTAACAATATCAGAATTTTGTTTGCTTAACATGCATTCAACAAATATGAACTTAAAGAGGACTAAATTTGGCATATGAATAATAAATATATTCTTTATTGATAAAAATGTTGGGTTTGGTGCCCTAAAAGCTATGACATTGTACATATTGATAACAAATAAATAAAGAGACATTTATAATTATTTTAGTTGCTTATATGTGTTATGAATACATTTATAAACTTCAAGAAAATTTCATAATTATTTATGAGACTTTAAATTTAACATATAAGTGTTCTATGCTTATGGATAAAATTTATATATAATAATCTAAATAGTCCGTAATAATTGATTAAAGTTTGGGATCTTTAATTATATATTACAAGTACGGTCTAATCTTATTTAAAATAAAATAGTCATTATCTAGACTATTAATGTAACGACATTGGATTGAAGGTAATTTATATAATGAGATTATATAAGACTAGACCAGATAAATTATGAATCTCTAATAATCATTCGTTTCAAATAGAGTATTCCAATTTATCACTATGATGATCATATATTTGACAGCCTTAATCTGAAGTATTTATTAGACTCCTATTTATGACATTATGCTTTTTGACTTGCTTGGTAAGACTTGTTTAAGCACAGATCATAACTTAACATCTTAGAAATATAATGAAATAAACGGCTTGTTATAATATTATACAGATATGGAATCTATTCCTTTTTTATGGAAGTTAGAAAAATAGTTCTCTTGAGTAATAATTCAAGATTTGAACAGTAGAACGCTTGTTCATAATAAAATTATGAATTAACTGTTCATTAAAAAATTATTGGAACTCAAGAATAAAGACATAATAAGAGAGGTAAATGGAAATTAAACCTAGCTCTTATTATGAACTATTATAGAGGACTGACTTATATGTAATGATTATTACAATGGACTATTCGTTAATTTTCTTTGAGTAATTTTACTATAATCTGAAGAGTTCAGTTTCAGGTTTTTAGTAGAGTAACACTGAAACTAATAAATTTGGCACATTAACTAAAAAGTTTGATTAATTGTCAAATTTATTGGAGAATGGGTTATAGGTCCATAGGTTCCTAATGCCACCTTTATGACACTATATTGGGTTTAATGCATAGAACAAATTATACATATTTAGTTTGAGATTATTCAATTTTGAATTAATTATTTCACACTTGAATTATTAATGTGACATAGAAAAATATTCTCTGTGACACATATTGTAATGTGATAAATGTTGTCACAATTTAACTGAGCATTAGTTAATAAATTAATTGATAATATTTAAATAATATGATTTTTTAAATATAATTTTAAAGTCTATTCTTAAATAAATGTGATTTATTTTAGAATTTAATATATATATAAGATTTTATTTTATATTAGTATATATATTACTTAACAAATTCATAACGAATTTGTTTCCCTTTTTTTTTCATTTATGTTTTCTTTTAAAATGTTTAAACTATATATATATATTGAATCAGTAATGATTTGTTAAATTTTTTAAAAAAGGTAAATGTAAATGAGTTTACGTTTTACGTAAACCTTTTATATATATATATATATAAATAAAAGTTTAAAGGATTTTTTTTGTGATTCGTTTTTAGAATAACAAAAAGCTAAGGAATGTAGAGTACATTCCTTCCCCATATATCTAATATGGTGATTATTTCAAGTTTGAAATTAATTAAAAAAATAACTAATTGCTTAGATATAGAAAAGGAGAGATAACAGTTATCTCAATAGATCAATCTTTTTCACGTAACTTTCATAGAGAGAAAAACTGAGAGTTCTTCTCTGAAAAAAAAAAAATCTACTATCTCAAATGTTGAGTGCATAGTAGATTCAGAAAAGTATGAGGTTAATTTATTCTTACAGTTTGACA
>CAMOHE010028994.1:0-13552 GCA_946598075.1 Artocarpus hirsutus | reverse complement strand
AAAAAAAAAAAACACTTACCAGCAAGAATAAGAAAGAGGAAAATCGATGGCTTTTCAGTAAAACTCAACCAAAGCAGAGGAGCACTAAGTGGTCCTCTTAAAAGAGAGAGACTTTTCGTGCCTCTTCTTTTTCAAAGTTAAAAATTAAATAAATATATAAAACAACAGTGATAACTTAAAAAATATATAATAATATTTTTGGAAGAAATATTCACCCATTTCTTTGTTTGTTTGTATACTGTAGTGACAAAAAATAAATATAAGATTAAAAAAATAAGAATAAATATAATTTGAAGGTACGTATAATATTGCATTATAATCTATTATTATGGAACAAAAGGTCGATGGGAGAGAGAGATTACTCTTATCAGTGGTGAGGTGTATGATACACAGCAATATATGGCCCACCGATAAAGATTATCTTTTTTTTTTAAAGGTCTTTGCTTTCTTTCTTATTCTTCTGTTATGAAATTAAGAGAAATATTTAATGAAGGTTAAACTAAAGTGAATTTTTTAGTGGGACGTAAAAGATATCTTATTACTAGTATTCAGTTTTTATTAACAAATTTCCAAAAAATTATGTTATGTTAAATTTACACAACAATTTTAATTAATGAGTTTTTATAAGGGAATTCTGTTGATTTTTTAAAGACCTTCATTCAATTTTTTTACTACTAGAGCAAAAATAAATGTTACTATTCACTAGCCTAAAAATAATACTCTTAGTGCATTTGTATTTTTTTCAAGGAAACTGTATATCTTTGCAATCGTAATTTTTTTTAATTTAAGGTGTTAAATTTGAACTTTATGAAATCAATAATTTTTTTTTTCGTGAGTAAGGGCGTTTGACAGGTCGGTCTAAACCATGATTTAAACTACTTTTTTAGTTATAAACAGTATAAAACTCTCACATATTATAGCAATCAAATGAAAAAATCGTTATAGTATAAATCTCTCACATACTACAATAAAAACATTTCTAACCAACTGTTTTAACCATCCCATCAAACATCCTAGTACATCTTTTTTCGGGTCATACTTGTTCACATCAACTGCATATTACTCAATCTAAGGAAAATTTCAAGTGGAAAATTTTTGTTTGGCCACGGACAAGTATGACCCAGATAATCTCCTACGCGCTTAACAATTGGAATTTAATTTTTTTTTTATAAAGATAATTCTTCAAAGCTTAATATATTCATTTGTTTTGTTTCAACTCTTTCATTCAACCACTAGATTATTATAGACTAGTAATGTTGTTTGTTGGGGGTTCTCAATTATGTGCCATAAAATAATGTAAAGTAATTAAAATATATATGTTCTTCTTTAGCTTACTCTTCTCATATATATATATATATATATATATATATATATATATCTGACGTTGTAGACCAGTATAATTGAGATGCAGTTGTTGAGTCTCGACTTTATGACACGTCTTCTAATTCTTGAACTTTCAAAGAAATAAACTGAAAAATTGTGGAAGCCCTTTTTCCCCTCAAAAATTGGATTTTCTTTTTCTTTTCTGGTGAATTTTTTTTCGCTCTGAGACAAAAGAAAGATGTTAATATTTATCTAAATTTTTCGATAATTATTAAAAACGTAGGAATAAAATTCCTAACAAAATAGACACAACCTTAAGCCTAGAAAAAGACAAAACGATGTCAAATTATCTTGTTGTTCCTATAAACATTGAACAGGCTGTGTCAACAACAGTAGAAATGAAGTATTTCTACGCCGACCTTGAGACTATTGGAGTCTTTAGTTAATTAATTCAGTAAAAAAAAAAAAACAAAAATTTTTAAAATTTTTTAAAAAAAGGTGATCAACATCAAAATATATAGCACCAAAGTGGCGGATAAAAGGATCAAATTGGAGAGTCCTTTTCAGAATATTGTGATGTATAAAGAGTGGGACCATGTTCTTTTTGAGTTTTTGTCGTTCCTTTTGGACCTTAATTTGACGAAAAAGGGACAAAATCATAATGTAGATTTTTGTTTCTTAAGAAAAATTATAAGGTAGTTTTGTTTTTATATTAGATATGATCCAAATGTTCAATTACTCACATTAGATAATTCAAGTTTCTAAAAGTGTTTTTCTATCAAGTGTTTCTTATTGTTGTAGAATGTTCATTATCAAATATACATGCATTTCGGGTAGTATATTATTGATTTTTAATTTTATCAAATATATACCTTTAAATTAGATTTAATAAGTAAATCCTTACCTTTTTTTTCAGTCAATGATTAGATTTTGACCATAAAATGACACAAATACCCTAAATGAGAAAAAAATTAAAAAATTTTAAGAATTTAAAAAGCAAAAACAAAACAAGCCCTATTCCTTTCCACTTGTCTTTTTATTTATGCTATTCAAAAGTCAAATCAGGACACCACAATAGTCATTCTATGTATAATCAATACGTCATCCATGTCCAATTCCATGTTTTGAATTTAACCCCTTGTTTGCAGTGGTTCTAACCACTCAATTTTCACTGTAAACTCAGTTATGAACATTGTAAAGCTCTCACATGCTACAGTAATAATTAAAAAAAAAATTGCTATAGTGTAAACTCTCACATGCTACAGTAAAAGTGGTTCTAACCACTGGTTCCCACCACTCTTCTAAATACCCTAATAAACACTTTGACTATTCCATGGTAGTCATTCTGTGTTTAAAAAATTAAGTGAAATTTAAAGTTAGAACTTAAACGCTGTAGCATATGAGAGTTTATATTATATCAAATTATTGTAACATATAATAACTTTACACTATATCAAATTGAAACTTTAAGTTAAAACTTGCTTCTTAAATAAAGCATTGGTTCTAATAGACGCATCTAGATCGAATTGAGATTGTCACAATCATTTTTTACCATAAAAAACATGATGTATGACTGTATATAACTCATTATGAAAGAGAGATGTGAATCACGATGCCATAACATGGATGTTGATGATTTGATAGCTTATGAAGCTTTTACCTCGTCCAATACAGGATCGACTTGATTGAAAATGAAAACACCAACTATTTAAAACAATAATTGAATTAAATTAAAAGGTTATTTACTTTTTTATACCTACATTTCAAGTAGTATATTATTGATTTTTAATCTTATCAAATATATGCATTTAAATTAGATTTAATAGGCAAATCTTTACCTTTTTCAGGTCAATGGTTAGATTTTCACCATAAAGTAGCACAAATACCCTAAATGAGAAAAATTAAAAAATTCTAAGAATTAAAAAAAAAAAAAACACAAGCCTTATTCTTTTCCACTTGTCTTCCTATTTATGTTGTTCAAAAGTAAAAACAGGACACCACAATAGTCATTCTATGTATAATCAATATGTCATCCACCTCCAATTCCATATTTTGAATTTTATAAACCCTTTAACAATTCCACGATAGTTATTTTATGTTTGAAAAATCAGTTGAAATTTAAAGTTAAAACTTAAACGCTGTAGTATATGAGAGCTTTAAACTATAGCAAACTACTGTAACATATATGAGCTTTACACTATAATAAGTTAAAACTTGTTTCTCAAATAAAGCATTGGTTGCAATAGACACATTTGGATTGAATTGAGATTGTCACAATCTTTTTTCACCATAAAAAACGTGATGTATGACTATATATAACTCATTATGAAAGAGAGATGTGAATCACAGTGCCATGACATGGATGTCGATGATTCGATAGCTTATGGAGCTTTTACCTCGTCCAATACAAGATCGACTTGATTGAAAATGAAAGCACCGACTATTTAAAACAATAATTAAATTAAACTAAAAGGTTATTTACATTTTTATACTTGCATTTCAGGTAGTATATTATTGATTTTTAGTCTTATCAAAAATATATCTTTAAATTAAATTTAATAGGTAAATTTTTAACTTTTTTAATCAACGGTCAGATTTTGACCATAAAATGGCACAAATACCCTAAATGAGAAAAAAATAAAAAAATTCTAAGAATTTAAAAAGCAAAAACAAAACAAGTCTTATTCTTTTCCATTTGTCTTCCTATTTATGTTGTTCAAAAGTCAAAACAGGACACCACAATAGTCATTCGTTGTATAATTAATACGTCATCCATGTCCAATTCTATATTTTGAAGTTTATAAACACTTTGACTATTCCACGATAGTTATTCTATGTTTCGAAAATCAGTTGGAATTTAAAGTTAGAACTTAAACATTAGAGCATATGACAGCTTTATACAGTAACAAACTACTATAACATATAAGAGCTTTATACTATAACAAGTTGAAACTTTAAGTTAAAACTTGCTTTTCAAATAAAGCATCGGTTCTAATAGATGCATTTGGATCGAATTGAGATTGTCACGATCTTTTTCTCCATAAAAGACGTGACTATTGGAAAAATAGTACGTAACGAAATTTTAAAAAATTTTATATCAGAGTATTTTTTGAAACACAAGTTTGACATGCTATATGCATAAATTAAGCAGATCCTACTAACCTCTGTGTGCCGAAAAGTTTCTGCAATCAATGAAGAGAAGTAACGTTCCAAAAGGACCTTAACCAACTAGTCTTCTTTGCTATTCTCTATCTACGATCGGAGTGAGTGTGGGATCACATGTACAGCTCTTCCACCAGGTGACTCTCATTCCAACCAATTGAGAGAACCCACAGCTAGTGTTTGTGATTTATGAACAAGAGCTCTCAAGGAGTTTCAGAATCTCACTTATAGAGTTTCACTCTTAATCTCTCAACTGATCTAAATAATAATGAGACTCACTCCCTTTTTATGGAGGTTGGGTCCAAGAGTCAGTTCTTATTAGATAATGCCTCAAAATCAAATTAGAATCAAATTAGAATCAAATTCGGATCAATATCTGATGAAATTTGTATGAAAACGTGTGATCTTTTTGTCGCACGATTGGCATGCCGATCTGTCTAATAGGCATGCCGAACTTGTCCCATCGTCAGGCTAAACTTGAGGATTGGCATGTCGAACTACCGATAAAAATCTCAGCGAATCTTTTATTTTTCACCCGAGATTTTATAGGATAAAGTCTCAGTTTTAATTCAAATAACCAAATAGAGAAGTTATCTAATTAAAACAACTTTATCTAGATAATCTCTAGGAAAATAAATGAATTCCTAATAATTCTACAAGTTTATCTTGATTTAAGTTATCTAAAATTAAATCAACTGATAAACAGACAAGAATTATCCGATCTCAATAATTCAACAAGTTTATCTTGAATTAATTTTGTCACAAAATTAATTCAACCGATAAACAAATATAAATTATTTGATTATTTTGAATTTCAACCAATCTAATAAATCTAACATAAGTCATCAATTATTGGAAAAACACGTCGTATCGTTACAGGATTTTGTGAGCAGCAAAGGGGACTAAATGGACCTATATAGCTCAAGCTCTCGATAGTTATTAGAGGTGACAATAATCGTGTTCATGCTGTGTTCGTGTTGGCACGTTTATAACACGACACGTTTAGCCTAAATACGAACACGGCATGATTAATAAATGTACCAGAAATGCAAACACGAACACGACACGCCTATGGCACGCGTAATACGATACGACACGATTATTAAACGTGCCGTAACGGGTTAACACAATAACAACACGCATATGACTCGTTTATGACCCAATTAACTAAAAATTAAAAAAAATTAAAAAAATTTTAAATTTTTTTTTTAAAAAAAGCCAATAAAGAAAATTAACAAAAATATAATATCTTATTAATACTAACATACTATAAATATTTCAAATATTTTTATTTTTAAGTTTAAATGTGTTATAAATAGGCAAGTCGTGTCATGCCGTGCCAACATATTTACGGCACATTTAATTAAACGTGTTAATGCGTGTTTAGCGTGTTAGCACGAATCCAGTCCGTTTATTTTCGTGTTGTTCGTGCCAATCAATTTTTGACACAATTAATAAACGTGCGGTCTAAACTCGTTTATCTCGTATCGTGTCATCGTACGTGTTCGAAATTACCGGCCCGTTAATTATGAAATCCAATATCCCAGATATATATTTCATAATTATCAACTCCCACATTACTCTATTAAATGCTTGGAGCTGCACTCTTGAACTATATAGAATTACGAATCCCATATAGCTAAGTCTCCATGACATATCATAGTATATCATATTCCTATAAGATTATCCATAATCGGCTTAAGGACAAGTTTTGTCTTACTTTCTCGATTATTTTTATCTTACATTCTATTATCTCACCATCAGAAAACTTACCATCCAAAGACAGTATATCATTCGGTGACACCTATGTATTCAAATGGTTGAGCACTCCAGTTTTTTAATTACAGGATAACGCATATAAGAGGATATCACTACTCCTAAAGAGGAGCTATGGATTCCATATATATGAATAATGGGTCTAAGCTGTCAAGAGTCATGTGTCCAATATATCGCCATGCGTACCACTATTAAAATGTGGGTGTCACCTTTTGGTACATCAAAAGACACAAATCAAGATAACGGGTTCACTATTCATTTCAGGATTAAGATACAATATAAATGATTATCTAAAGTGAATCGATTTACTAAGACAAAATTATTAATCCAAATCAATTCACTTTATGTCCCGATCCAACACATTATCACCTATGACAATGTGCCAATGTTTCTATTCACGAAGTTCATCTTCGATGGCCAAGACAAACCATCTCTCAATAGTGATATAGACAACATAACAATCTTTACATGAATAAAGCGTCCATCTTTATTCTCTCGATTGCGGATCTTATGATTTAGACCATCATATTAAGAATTGTGTCTTTCGCATAATCTGTCCATCATATGCCCAATTCTTAAAGGTTCAGACCTACAGTCTCAGACTATTGTTTGCTTAAAATACATTCAACAAATATGAACGTAAAGAGGACAAGATTTGGTATATAAATAAATAAATTTTTTATTGATAGAAATGTCTTCAAAAACCTATTACATTTTTACTCCTTAGGGCATACACGTCTAACAGTGACGTATGACTATATATAACTGATTATGAAAGAGAGATGTGAATCACGGTGCTTTGACATGGATGTTGATGATTTGATAGCTTATGAAGCTTTTATCTCATCCAATACTAGATTGACTTGATTGAAAATAAAAGTACCAACTATTTAAAACAATAATTGAATTAAATTAAAGGGTTATTTACTTTTTTATACCCGTATTTCAAGTAGTATATTATTGATTTTTAATCTTATCAAATATATACCTTTAAATTAGATTTAATAGGTAAATCTTTACATTTTTCTAGTCAATGGTCAGATTTTGACCATAAAATGGCACAAATACCCTAAATTAAGGCCGGTAATTTTGGATACGGCACGATGACATAATACAAAAACAACACGAGATAAATGGGTTTAGACCGCACATTTGTTAATTAGGCCATAAATGGGTTGGCACGAAGAACACAAAAATAAATGGGTTGGATTCGTGCTAACATGTCTAACACGCCTTAACACGTTTAATTAAATGGGCCGTAAATGTGTCGGCACGACACAGCACGACATGCCCGTTTATAACATATTTAAACTTAAAAATAAAAATATTTGAAATATTTATAGTAGGTTAGTATTAATTAGATATTGTGTTTTTGTTAATTTTCTTTATTGGCTTTTTTTAATTTTTAATTTTTTTTTATTTTTAGTTAACTGGGTCATAAACGCCCCATATACGTATTATTATAGTGTCAACCCGTCATGGCCTACTTAGTAATCGTGTTAATCGTGTCGTGTCATGTTACGCGTGCAATAGGCGGGTCATGTTCGTGTTTACATATCTGGCACGTTTGTTAATTATGTCAAGTTCGTATTCGGCCTAAACGTATCGTGCTATAAACGTGTTGACACAAATGCGACACAAACATGAATTTTGCCAGCCCTACCCAAATTTAGAAAAAAATTAAAAAATTCTAAGAATTTGAAAAACAAAAACAAAACGAGCCTTATTCCTTCTCAACTTGTCTTCTTATTTATGTTATTCAAAAGTCAAAACAGGAAACCACAATAGTTATACTATGTATAATCAATACGTCATCCACCTCCAATTCCATATTTTGAATTTTATAAACACTCTGACTATTCCATAATAGTCATTCTGTGTTTAGAAAATTGGTTGAAATTTAAAGTTAGAACTTAAACGCTGTAGCATATAAGAGCTTTACATTGTAGCAAACTGTTGTAACATATAAAAGCTTTACACTATAACAAATTAAAACTTTAAGTTAAAACTTGCTTCTCAAATAAAGCATTGGTTCCAACATACACATTTAGATCGAATTAAGATTGTCATAATCTTTTTTCACCATAAAAAACGTGATGTATGACTATATATAACTCATTATGAAAGAGAGATGTGAATCACTGTACCATAACATGGATGTTGATGATTCGATAGCTTATGAAGCTTTTACCTCATTCAATACAAGATCGACTTGATAGAAAATGAAAGCATCAACTATTTAAAACAATAATTAAATTAAATTAAAGGGCTATTTACTTTTTTATACCTGCATTTTAGGTAGTATATTATTGATTTTTTATCTTATTAAATATATACCTTTAAATTAGATTTAATAAATAAATTTTTACCTTTTCTGGTCAATGGTCAAATTTTGACCATAAAATGACGCAAATACCCTAAATGAGAAAAAATTTTAAGAATTTTAAAAACAAAAAGAAAACGAGCCTTATTCTTTCTACTCTCTGAATAATCCCCTTGGAGGTTAACAAACGTGAAAGAAAGAATATTATATGTATTGATTATACGAACAAGAGACACAATAATATTACTGCGTTTTTGTTTATTAAGTTTTTAGAATTTATTTTTTCTTTTTTCTTCTTCTTCTTCTTTTTTCCCCTCTTATGCGTTTTTAGATTTTTTGTTTTTTTGCTCTCTTGAAGGGTGTTTGTGTCTTTTGATAGTCAAAATCTGACTGTTGGCTAAGAAGAGGTTAACATTTGCCTATTAAATCAAATTATAAGTTGTATATTTGATGAGATCTAAAATCAAATATACTTTTTGAATAAACCTTAAATACAAGATATAAACATATAAACAACCCCAAATTTAAAATAGAACACACTAAAAGTTTGTTCAAGAGTTAAGATTCTTTCCTATTAGGGCTCATTTGTTTGGCATATTAAGATAACTATTTATACTTTGAGTTCAAATAATCTTTTGGATAGATATTTGTTTATCTCAAAAGTCAAATTAAATGAATCTTTTGAATTTAAAATTTCAGAGTTCAACTCTCCCCTTAAACTTTTTGGGCTCAGATCAGTTTGCTATGATAAAATTTCATATTCTTTCTCCTATATTTGTGGAAAAAAAATCATAACTTATTTATTTGATATCTGATTGAGTTTCATTTCGTTTCTAATGAAGAGATGAATAAATCTAGACCTATATTGTATTTTTTTTAATATCATGAACATTAAGATTTTGTTAGATTTGTTAATAAATCAAAAACCTTTTCTACCATCTATCCCAATATAAATTTTAATTTTATTTCCTATTCAAATTAGAACTTTAAATATTCATCTAAACGTTAATTAGAACAACAATTCAAATCACATAATTCAAATCACACAGCTCAAATCAAAATAATCCAAATCAATGCAATTTAAATCCATTTACCAAATGGAACCTTAGATTTCTAGGCTTATATAGTGTTTGGTATTGTCAGTTTCAATAAAATAAGTTTTTGTTGCTACAAATGTAAAGCTCTTGTATACTACAATGTTAAGAAAAAGTAAGATATGATGTAAAGTTCTTACATGTTAGATGTAATACCCAAGAAAATTTATTAATTTAAATCCAGGATTAATTTGGTTTTAATTAATAAATTTTCCTTGATAGATCATATTTTGTAAAATTATGATAAAATGTACATTATTTACAAATAATATTAATCTATATTGCAACTCAAAGTATTTTTAATATACAAATTTTATGAGTTTAAATACTCAAAAATTTATGGAATACTTTTAAAGTGAAATTTATATCACACTAATTTTAATTTTGTGGTATAGATTAATAAAGGATAAATATGTTATTTAAAGTATAAAATCATGCCATAATCCAAAACAATATAAAAATAGTCAACTGTTAGTTAGATAAACTGAAAAAAAGTTTTGTGTCTATAATCCATCAATTGATGGAATACATTATAGAAATACACACACAAAGGGGGGACAGAGTGCAATGTATGTATACTGATAAGGTACCAACACAGATATATGAAATACTGTGTTATGGTTTGAGAATATGGGTAATAAATGAGTCTATATCCTAGACTGTTTGAATGTATATTTTCTAAATTTGTCATTAACAATATGGGAAAAATATAGCACAGTGCAAAATTGCACTGTATAAAATGCTAATAAGACCCACCATTAGGACACCCAAAAGAAAGAGATTTCGCACCCGCTTGTTGTGTTTGGATTCTACCATAAAATTAGAGTTAAAATTTTATTGCAAATTAAGTTAAAGTGATGACTAACAAGGATAAGTCGTCAAAGTTGTAAAAAATAAAGTTTTTACCCATCACTTTCAAGCAACAAAGAACCACACGCAACTCTATTTCTTCCCTCCTAAAACTGGTAGTCCTTGAGTCATTTCCCGAATATTTCTTCAAGGAAACATCTTTCAACCAAGATCTTGGACAAGTGCAAGACTTCTAGTTAAAGAATTGTTTATTTTAAAAGTAAAATCCTAGACTTCTTCCAAAGTATGGCTAGAACTTTCTTGGGTTTTGGAAGGGTTTTTGATAAGTTTTTATCATGATCAATATCTAGGAGGGTTGAACAAAGATCAAGCCTTTCATAGAAGATCACAAAGCTTACAAAAGGAATTGGTAAAAGCTTTAACCTTTATTTTTGAAGTTGCATTATTCATTTTTTTATTAAGTTTGGTATGTAACTACTTAAAATAGACTATGGTATGTTTATGGGACACCATGGCATGATTATGTAGTTTGGTGTGTCCATGATAATGAAGTAAGATGGGAAGGAACCAGGGCTAATGTGCTTAAAAGCCCTAATTTGTAAAACTTTACTTAAAAACAAAATTTTGATGCTTTCACTAAAATTAGTAGTTTTGCTAGACTTTGAGGCAACTTAATTTTTAGAAAAAAAAAATACCAATTCTGTCACAGTGAGTGCAATAATTTTTATAAACAAAATTTTGTAAAATTCTATGGGGTTAAATTGAAAAGTTTATAATTTTAGGGGTAGTTTTGAAAAATGGCCAAAAACCTCACTATGCAGTCTAAATTTTACAAAAGTTAAAAATGAAAATTGAAGAACTCCTCAAAATTATTAAATATTGCCGACGGCTCGCGAAAATTATGTACAAAATTCACAGGTTTTAATCACAAAAATGTGTTAAAAAAAACGTTTTTAAACTAAAGGAATTTCACTTAAAAGCTTTAGAAAATATTAATTCTTACGAAAAATCGAGCCCAATGGTGTAAAATGATCATTTTTGGTATTGGGGGCAAAATCTTCAAAATCTTTATATATCTAGTTAAAAAAAAAAGTAAAGTTTTGCTAAAATAGATTTTTATTGCAAAAAGAAAATTGACGCCTTATTTTTCTTGCCCCATTGTCAATAAGCAACATTTTGGCAAAGATATAGTAAGAATGCACTCAAGAAATTTTCTAAAGTCCATTGAGGGCACAAATGTCATTTTTTACGAAACGGATCGAACAGACCCCTAAATGTTTGAAATAGAAAAACGCCCCTTTTTGTTAGAAATGAAAAGGCAATGCGAGATAAGAGAAAACAAATTTCATAAAGCTCGAGTTTCTTTTAGAAAACTAACTCATAATTAGATTAAGTATTTAAAATGTCTAACTTCTGTTATCGACAAGTAGTTGGCAATAAACAATAGATAACGATGAAAAATTATCCAAATAGGATACTTAAATAGATAGTGGGGGAATCAAAAAATTGGATAAGTGCAGAGTAAATACCAAGTAAGTTTCGAACTCCACCTATAGTGTGGATAAAATGTTTTCAAAAATGTTATTTAATCTACTTTATTTTAATCAATTGCATTTATAATACACGTATCTTAATTTATAAAGCATCATAAATGGTATGGCACCATAATTAAAAAAAAAAAAAGAACTAGTAAATGATTCACTAAATAAGATAAGGAAGTGTCATACTAACCTCTAGACATAAGGGGAGTTCTAAGTTATATTATAGCCTTGATGTTACGATGACCCATATGCACATTTGATATAAATACTTGGGTCATAGTTAAGTTAAGAATATGAAGTGAATAATTAAAGTTCATAAATAAGCATAAATAGATCATGCATACAAATAGAAATTATTTGGGGGTTATGTTTAGACTTACTGAGCAATAGCTCATCTAGTTATTTCATACTGTAGGGAATCCAGCCAAGAGGTCGGAATAGAATAGCTATGGAGTTGACGACAATGGATAAGCAAATGTGTAGTCAAAGGTATATATACTACCACCAAAATGTTTTCATTGTATATTAAGTATTTTGAGATATATTATTTTGAAAGAGAGTATTAAATATACTATAAGGTATAATATAAGATAAGTAAGTGTAACGACCCAAAATTTTAATGCACTGAAAATGTATTAAATTAAGGATTTAATTGAGGCGAAAAACATGATTTGAGGGAAAATACTGTATAATAACATAAAAATTATATGGTATTGGAATCATACAGTTTAAGAAAAATACACTGATAAAATTATGCAGTATAAAAATTACACTGTAAAAGTAATGCAGTGTAAAAATTAGACTGCTGTAAAGTCACACAGTATAGAATTGGATTGTGTAAAAAGTGTTTTTCACACTTTTTCATATAAAAGCAAAAAGAGAAAAAAAGAAGAAGGAAAATTTGGGATAATTCTCAGACTTTCTCTCTCTACTTTCTCTCTCCTCACACAAACGTGACTTTGAGATTTTGAGCTCCGTTTTCGACACCTCCTACACCATTGGAAAGATCTCGATGAGCTGAGCTCAACGGTGTGTCGAGCAGCCCAAAAGGACGCCGGAGGAAGGCCCACGCGCCGCCCAAAGTGGCAGTGGAAGCCAATTTTTTTGAGCTGATATCTTCGCCGTCCGACCACCAATCGAGGTGATTTTGGTCTCTATGGACTCAGGGTGATGGAGGAACAAGATGGCACCTTTTTTCCAGCTTAATTCCAGCTAGAAGGCCTTCGATGGAGCCGCCTTAGCTCCGCCGTGGCACCACCGCGGGAACCACCGTTCCCGGCGGTAGTGAGGTGCACCGCCGTGGCAACACGCGTTTTATTGTGACGTCCAGCCCGGGCGTACTCCCTCAAGCCTCCATAGGACCCACCTTGCGGGGCCCCCGGACTTATGGCTCTTATTGGTAGACCATCCCCGTGCCGCCCACTCATCCGTACTGTCCCCTTTGGGGCCCTCTGGCCCCTCAGGGATTTCTTTCGCGTCCCTCGGGTTCGAACCTCAAACCTCCCTTAAGAGGTTCTTATTTC
>CAMOHE010028991.1:19354-57552 GCA_946598075.1 Artocarpus hirsutus | reverse complement strand
CTGGCAGCGTCTACCAAGATCTCCGGTGCTCGTGATCTCTGAACCTCCGAACCCAACTCCGTTCGCCTCCTCCGTCTTCGGTGCGCCACCCACAACACAAGATTCGTTGCTGGTCAGAGTCCGCCACTAACCGAGCTTCTACACCGTCGAAGTTGAACTATCAACCCACCCCGTTGATCAATCCATATTTATTGAGGAGACAAGAACTCTTTTTTTTTTTTTTTTGTTTCCAAAGGAGACGAGAGCTTTTTTTAAGAAGCAAAACGCTTTTTTTTTTAAATATGGTGCAATGAGGAAGGGAGATATTTTTTTTTTTTTAATTTTTTAATCAATATTATCTTTTTTCAGGGAAATATTATTTAGTATGAAAACATTGGATTTATTAATGGATATTTATTTTATTTTTATTTTTTTTACTTTTGAACTGAGTAGTTTTTTTAAATATAATTGAATACTATTGGACAGTCTTTTTTTGAAAAAAAAAAAGTGGTTTTTTAATTAGGGGATTTTTTTATTTGTTTGCTAAAGGAGTACTAATAAGTTTTGCATGTTTTACGGATTTTTAATTTAGTTTTTCTAGGATTTTATTTTTGATTCTTTAAACAGTGGTGATTTTGGTGATGCGCTCTTTATAACTTCACTATATATCTAATATTTGAGATTTCTTTATTTCTTTTTTTCAGACACAATAGTTGAGTGTTAATCTCTATTTTATATGTGGATTTATCCTTAACGAAGAAAATAATAGAGCACTGATATTGCATCAACTCAAATAATTCGATCGCCCCAAACCACCTCGGCGGTGAGTCAGCAAGAAGCAGCACAAAGAAGGTGATGCAACAACAAGCTAGACATATATTATGATGGCGTCTACAGGCCTTTTATTTACTCCAACGACAATTACTAGTAGTATGACTACCAATTCTCGACTCCATGATGATGATCTTGAGCAGACCTATCAAGCACCCTATTAGTATCATCAACTTATAATCCGTCATTAAAAAAAAAATAGGATTAATAACCCTAATAGCCCTTTAAATTTTGAGATCTTTCTTACTTTACCCTTGAATATTAAAAATCATTACTTTACTCTTTAAACTTTCAAAGTTCATCACTTTTTCCTTAAACCTCTAATTTTCTGTTCAAATAAACAAAATTAAGCTTACATGATTTGTACATCTCTAAGAATAAAAATGAAATTTTATTGCTTACAAGTTTTATTTCACGTTTATACTTTCACTTACGATTTTTTTGGTTTTTATTTTTTTATCAAAACTCTCATTTTGAAAGGGTTTGTATGTACATTTTTTACTATCTTTAATGCTTAACTCTCATTTAATATGTAATTTATCTTCTTTAATATTCAAATTTAGATATCAATAAACGAAATCGACTTATTAAATGAGTTACGTATTAAAGATGAAAAGAAATATGTAGACAAACTATTGTTAAATAAGAGTTCACATAAAAAAAATTAAGCCTTAAGTGAGACTATAAACATAAAACAAAACTTGTAAGAGATAAAATCTCAATTTTACCCTTACAAGTAACCTATGTGCGAATTGTAATTGACTAGAAAATCAGAGGTTCAAGAAACAAAGTGAAGAGTTTTAAAAGTTTAATGAATAAAGTAGTGATTTATAAAATTCATGGGCAAAATAAGAAGTTTTGAAAGTTTAAAGAACAAAGTGATTATTTTTAAAATTCAAAATATAAAGTGAAAAAAGCCTTTAAGTTAAGGGCCATTGGTGTTAATATTTTAGTATAAGTTTCTCTTTCTTAAGGTAAAAAACAAATGATTGTTATTACAGCTATTAAAATATATATATATACATATAGAGACACACTATGACATAAAGTTTTATTACATTTGGTATGAAGTGCACATTTTAACTACCATTTTGAGCAATCTTCGTGAATTAATTCAATTTAAAAGAAGACCGAAGCCTTATTACTTTCCCTAATTGAATATGATTTTTCATCTCATATAAACACAACAAAGTTATGTAGAATTTTAACTAGTGTAAACGTTTCCCTCTTAAAAGCTACGTCGTGGTTGCGGAAAGTTACATCGTCGTTTGGTTTTCCAAACCGTACAAGAAAGCAAATGGAAGTAACCATGAATTTAATATAAAAGTACATAATTGCCCTGTCAACTCATCAATTCTAGCCCACGTGGGACACATATTTAGTACTAACGGCCTATATATTTAGTGGTTAAACATACACTTGGAACTGGATTTGGCAATACATGAGACTTTTTTTTTTTTTTTTTTTTTTTTTGTAGGAACTCAGTGCTCTACGAATATAAAAGATGAAAGCAGTTTGTCTCAACTGAACATTTTGACGCTGTTAGCAAAATCTCTCAAATCACAGTATCTGTATTTATTTACCTGTCAAATAAGAGTTACATAAACATCAATTACACTTCAATCAAACAGAATCCATGGCTCGCAATTATCAGCTAGAGAAATAATGAACAAAGAAGACATGTTACTCTAATTTTATCATTTCTACATTGAATTAATTATTCGCCTTATATGCAAAGCTGATCAACAATTATAGATAAATACTGGTTGGAGGGAATGGCAGGGCAATTCTCCCTTGGCCAAGCAGGTCAAGTGACCTTTGGACTTGCACTAATCATGTTCTTCCTTGCCAAAGGGGGATTGCGGTGTGATTCCTCAACCACAAGAATCGCCGGTTTTGCGCCGATCGAGAGATCGCCATGCTTCAGTCATAACTACATTGGCCCTTTTTATCAGACAACTGATTCGCACCTAAATTTGGATATGCCAATGGCGAAAGAATAGGACATGCCAAAGTACAACGCCTGCTTGAGCTCTCTGCTATCTGTGTCATTTTCATGGCTTTCTGGTCCCCCAATTTCCTCCCTCATCAGCATAGAATACCCAATACCGATTTGTCAAAGCTTGATTAAGATATTTCTTTCAAAAAAAAAAAATGCCAATCAAGATTTGATAAAAATATTTTTTTTTTCTTGATAATCACACATTGTGAGTAGTGACATCTCAACATACGCTGCAGAGCCCACTTTAATTTATTACAAAATAAAGTGAAACTAATTTTGATTGCTTATTATTAATTGTTTTGTTTTCTTAAAAATAAGGAGTAGCTAGGCGGTGACATGTTATGAAGGAGCTCATTGTGGTTAATTCAAATGTGCTAATAATCTGAAAGCAATGGATATAGATTCATTATCAATGCCAAAAGTTGACTAAAATGATGTGACTTTTACGTTATTCTTTTTTTGTTTTGGGGACCAGAGAGCATCGCTTTCTTAGAATAATTCTCCTTTGGTGGTTATAGCAATATAATATGCCTCATTCTCTAGCTATGTATATTGGCGTCATATTATTGCATATTGACCTAGCTATTTAAGAGTGTTGTCAGTGGAATTGACATGAAATTATTTTTCAACCTCGAGTTCAACAACTTGTTCATGGGTTTGAATAAAAATTTTGAACAAAAATTCATACTTTTTTTATAAGAGAAAATACAATCACAAAACGATTTGAATTGTAATTTAAATCTACGAAACAAACGGGCTTGAATTCTTTTTAGAGTAGAACTTTGATTGAAAAGATACAATAAACAAAGAAAAGATTCAGAGGCTCTTACTGGTGGAGTTTTCATTTACAGTATACTCTCCAGTTTAATGTTGTTTATTAGCAGCTTGCCTACTATCGTAGTATTACTAATTATACTGTGATTTCAAATATTGAACCCTAATAATATTTGAGCTTAGAATGTATAAATACCATTTCTTTCGTGGTTTGTTGATCAAATTCTCTCTTTGGCTTACTAATGTGGATTACTTTAACTTAATTATTGCCTAATTAACCCTTTAAATAGCCGCGAACAAAGCCAAAGCCAAAATGGCTTTAAATCGAGATAAGAGATAAGGAATATTGAACTACAAATAACTGCTAGCTTACTATTAATGAATTTCTCCCCAAATGTTATAGTTATTATTTTATTGGTCCTTCTATAGGTGGTCTCATATCGATAGTGAACATATCTGACAGACGATTTAGATAAATCAAAGAAAATAAAAAAATATGCATGTCGGTCAATTTCCCATATAGATTAGACAACAGAAAATAAAATCTTGCCAATAGTGCCTCTTTTGAGATCAGATTAAGTACCACTATGTAACACTTTATAACTTGATCAAAACTAATTTTGGGATGTAATGTAATTAAATCTGAGCTACTAACCATGGAAATAAACAATCAATAAACAATCTGAATTGAAAGAAAAAAAATAATAAAAATATGACAGTATGCTAAAAGCCTAAAAAAATAAAAAAGGACTATATGGACTTGTTTTTAATAGTTATATTTCTAATACTAACATTTTTAATAAGAACACTAACAATTGATGATGTGACGTAATAAAAATTCAACCTCATTAATTATCATAATTTTTTTTTTTTTTGTAAACCATTGACTTTATTGCAACTACTGAATTTATATCAAATAGTTAATAATGAGAATACCTATTTAAAATGTATATGTTAAAACCACACTCATACACACACATATATAAGACCTCTCTCTCTTCTATATTTTGTAGGAAAAAGTTCGATCATAAACAGGCAAACAATTAAAGATATTGGCCAACCGTCTTGTACCAGCTAATTAATTATCACCAATATACACACGCACACGTAGCACTCTCATTAAGGTTTAGTTTCGAATTTGAAAATTCTTGCTTGTATGTAAGGTCAACATGAGATTTTCACAAAGCTTGCCACCTGAATTTGCATCAAAATATTCACTTTTCAAGGGAAAAAAAGATGACAAATAATATGCCATGTTGTTTTTTTTTTTTTTTTTTTTTTGAGGTAATATATGGCATGTAATTTGGTATTAAAAAAAAATATATGAATAATAGTTAAGCATTGAACAATATAGCAAAGCTCATTTGTTATAGAGGATGTGCAAAAGATGCATGACTTTGAGTCTTTGAGATCCAAATGCAACATAAGCTAATCTTAGTCCATGAGCATTGTGTTTATATTTTTATTCCCGATAAAATAATTTAACGAATATCTTGGATTAATACCCAGTACATACTATCAAGAAAGCTATGTAGCTTTTTTTTCTTAGGCAATATAAACTATACATGTAGCTAACTTTGTGGCAGCGAATAAAAAAAATATTAAAACAACTTATTTTTTGCGAGCCAACTATCTGAAAAGTGCGGGATGTGTTTCTTTTTCCCCCTTATTTCTTCTTATTGCTTTGGGGCTAAAATTGAAGGATCACGTAATATACTTGTCTTATTTGGATTTCTGTTATTTTTTCTTCATTTTGCGGTAGATCCAATTTTAGTTTCCATTGTGTACAAAATTGTCATGCCCCGGAGTACGGGAGGTGACGTGGTGATTAATTAAGTTAATTTAATAAGGATTTAGTTAAAAACAGGGTTTTTGAATTTAATTTATAAATAAAAATGTGATAATTTTAAAATCGTTTATTTAAAACAAGCAGTTATAATATTTGAACAAATGAGAATAATAAAATAAACAATAAAGAAACAGTAAAAACAATCAAAATATGATGTGAGGTGAAAATGAGTCCCACTGGCCCACATCTTGTGCACACACACAATACTGACAATATTGCAATACAACCACAGTCCAAGAGAAGAGAGAAAATTAAGAATTTACATGCCTTGATTTGTTGTACCACAACCTACCGAAAACTTCTACTGGTTGTAAGTCCGGACAGCGGACTCTTCTCCGATCCTAAGCTGATATCCACCTAAGGGTAAGATTTTAAAACAAATAAAATGTGAGCAAAAGGCTCAGTAGGACTATTTATTTAAAACATTTAATTTTGAAAGAAATTTCATTAATCAAATAAACATTTAGAAAATAAACTTGAATGAGTAAATGAATAAATAGACAAATAAATGATCAAATAATTAAATAAATGTAGAAATAAGCATCCAACAAAAACTTTTCTTACTAAAGTAATTTTATAGGTCGATCAGAAAGAATACCATTTTCTTTTCCTGGGCAAACCATATGTAATTCACCACCGCAGTGGCCCAGCTGGGTTTCGGGACCTGCCACCAAGGTCGCATACTACACGACCCGATCTCTGATATGGCATCATGCCCTAAAATATATACATACATATATCTCTTCATGATTATTAAAATATCTTTTTATTAAATATGATCATTTACATTCATTATGAGGTTTATTATAAAAATCACCCCAATTCTACCATTTATGAAATCAGTAAATAAAGATCCTTTTTCAACCAATCATTGAAAACATTTTTGTTAAAAAATTCACTTGAGGCCAAAACATTTGAAACTGGCTACCAAAGAAGGGGTAGAAGTCGTACCTCAATACTCGTACCGGTGTCCCACACCATAATCCCGGTTCGCTATACGTTAGCTCCGCGGATCCACGCACAACCTTAAACAAAAACTAGGTCTATTAGTATCTAACCCAAGATATCCTAGATTATTAAATCATCTCATGTTGTCCTAGTGTGCCACTTAGGTTTATAAAATCATTTTATATAGTCGAAATTTCAATCAGGGTTCAAAACATTGAAAACGGGTGAAAAATCACAAAATTTCACCATGTCTGGTCGGCTTGCCGATCGCCCTGGTTCAGCCGGCTGAACTATGCAGTTCGGCCTGCCGGAGGTCCAAGTCAGGTCGACCAAACTTTTCTAGGTTCGGCATGCCGGTCGGATGAATCTGGCCTGCCGAACATATGAATCCGACCTGTCGAACACGAAGTTCGGCCTACCGATCTGAAAAAATTCTAGAATTTTTTAGGCACGAGTCTCGGTCTTCCTGAGCCCCAATCTTCAATTCCAACCTGTTTTCTCAATTCTCAGGCATGGGTAATACGCATAATTGATAGAAAAACATTATAGATTACATTTTGATGCATCAAAACAAGTTTTAAGTAAAATTTTTGGAAACATCCACAAATGAGAAAAATTTGAGAAAAATAAAAAATCTTGATCTAAATCCGTTCTTTGATGAAACAAAGTTTGTATTCTATCTAATCTAAGTTCATCTAACCTAGATTGAAGGTTTTTCTAAGCTTAATAATGCTTAGATTTCAAAATGCAAGAAAATTTAAAAAATTAAAAAAGTTTTAAAATTTAGAAACTAACATTGAATCGAAGCCTTGAATCGAGTTTGTGGTTGCTAAATCTCATTCCCGAGCCTTCAATCCACAATTCTAAAGCTTGAAATCGAATTTTGTTTCAAAAATTTTGAGAGAAAATGAGAGAGAGAGAGTGAAACCAAGAGAGAGGAAGAGAGAGCGAGAGAGGAGAGAGAGAAAATGAGGAAGAGAGAGAGAAGTGAGATATAAACAGAGAGAGAGAAAATTAGTTGCACAAAACCATGTGCAAGAACAACACACTGTTTTCAAATAAAAACTACTTGGTATTTAACAACTCATTTTATTAAAATTTAAAATAACAATTAAAATTAATCATGAGTAATTAAAATTTTTTAAATCAATAAAATAACACCAGATTTAGAAATTTTACAAAATAATCAAGTTAGGTTTAAAATACTTGTTATGGCATACTAATTTACCATTTTATATTTTAATAATATTTAATAAATTTCGAGGTGTTACAAAAATTATTATTAATTAATCACCTCGATATCCATTGTTGGCGTCCAAAAATAGCTTAACACTACATGCAACCATGCACAGTGCTAGAATGAGACTGCCAAGAAAAAAGAAGAAACTTCGGAAAGGGGACACCAATGGGCTACGTGCCAAGGACTCTTTTATACTAACTACTGATTTTGAACCACATGTCTCGTTATCCAACGGATTAAGAATTTACTTAAAAAAAAAAAAATCAACAGTCGCCACGTAAGATAATTCGTACTTGGCTCCACAATCTGTGGAATCATGTTTGTACGACAACATTGGGATAGTCCACTCGATTGTTCTAACCAAGCCGATGACACCCATAACATCCCCAATGACTAGGAGTGTGTGAACTTTTTTTTTAGGGTAATGTATAAACTTAATTTTACCATATGGTATTGCTTTTTTATATTGAATGCACATGGGTACAGATTTGTTAGTTCATAGATGTTAAATATTTGATACCGACATTTACTGTACGTGTATTGAAGCCGCATTAATTGTTGACACCTTTTAAATCATTTTCCCCACGTTTTCATTGGTGATTTTCACGTGTTTACACGTGTGGAAATTTCTTTTTGATAGTAAAGACTTGTTTGGGAAGGTTTTTTAAAAGCTGTTTTTGGCTTTATAAGTCTAAAAATTACTTCTGAAAATGTTTGAATGAACTGTTAATAGAATTTTTGCTCTTTATGAGTGCTTCCTGTCAAAGCTACAAAATGTAACTTCTTAAAAAAACACTTCTAAAATATACTTTGAAACTTATACTAGAATATCAATAATACATTATAAGCTTAAATATAACATTTGTGTAACCTTTAAAAATAATTGAAACTATTTCGATCTATTAAAACTCTTTTAAAAATATAATTCTAAACACTTATCAAAAACTATAGCTTTTGTTTTTTTGTTTTTTTATACTAACTAAAAATACAAATAAAAGTTATGTGAAACTGGCCAAGTAACCTAGTGATAAAAGTGGAGTATGAACATTATTACTTCGTTCACACACCGGGAAGGGAAAAGTCCTACACCTACACACCTTTTGCTTTTCTTCTTAAATTAATTGTACTTGATTCATGTTCATTTTTCTTTGGAAATGTCCTCAAGAATTAGATTTCCTTGTACCGGCTTTCCGGTTTGCACGTCAGATGCAGGAGAAAATCTTATTTTACATGTGTTACTTTTGTAATATTATATACATTCAATACATGTGTAGGTTTGTAGATAAGATATTTGGAACATTATTAAAAACGATCCTCTTTTTTCTCTCTCTCTCTCTCTCCATATCGTCAGAGATCATAGCATGGGTGGCGTGAAATTGGTCCATCGGTACGAGAGCATGAAAGTCTTGCCCATTTTAACTACAAAAGTCAAGCTTCGGCCCACACTGGCAACCGATAAAAAGATTCTGGCCACAAACAGAGGAAGACCGGAGAGCGGTTGAGAACAACACCTTTCGTATCCACGTGTCAATCAAGTATTTAAAAAATTTAAAAATATAGTTGAAACCAAGATACGAGATATTTATATTATAATAAATTTTTTCTTCATATTGTTATAGTTAATACTAATAACTTTCAACTAAGTTGTTAAATAAAGCTAACTGCTATTAGATGTCCAAAGTCGAAATACAACAACTTTGTCAGCTGATGCTATCACAGTTAACAAGAATAGGGTAGATTAAGAAAGAGATCTCAGACTCAATTCGTTCTCATGCTTGAATTCTGGAAAGCACTATTAGCAATATAGAGGCAAAAAGCATTTCTCTTAATTTTTTTTTTTTTTTTGAGTGGATAGCTCTATTTAAAATATTTGTGATAAATAACATATTTAAATAGGTAAATAAACCACCTTTACAATTTAAGTGTATTATTAGCCTCAAATATTTTAAAACTTGGTATTTACTTCTATAAGTTTAAAAAAATAATTTATTACAATTTCTCAATATCAAGACAAAAAAAAGAGGAAAACATCAAATATTAGTGTATCTGTTATACAACCCATGTATTAATAGAAGATAAGTCCTACCCTACAAATGTAGGGGTTCTATACATGGGGCTAGTCTTTGAATAATTTTGGTGTTGGACGGTTGCCTAACACTAGTATTCAAAATATTTTTTTAGGTGAATTAGAGAAATACCATATCTATATAGTTGAATTTCAAACATATTACTTTTGTGGAAATATTAGGCTTGTTTTTCGCATAAAAGTGATAAAGATGAAATAATAATACTTTAAAAATAATATGCCGTCTAATTTGTAGAGCTTGTTCTAAGGAAAAATGCTTGAAGTAATTTATAGTGTCTCACAGTGCTATCACGTTTGGAAGGTAGGTTTATTTGTGAGGGCCACGCTATAGGACGTTTAGTAACATAATTTGAACTAGAAAAATTATACTCTAAATAGATTTTATCACAATGTTTTCGCTCACAAATTTTAAATTACAATATTTTCAATCCAAACTAATGATCCAAAAAAACCCTTTTAACTTTCTATCAGTGGGTGGGATTGATGAAAACGACTACGCCATAGCATTGTTCTAAGAAGTCCTGCCAATACGTTGCCCAGCTGGGTCATCAAGAACCATAGATGTAATAATTTAAAGTAGGAAATTGAGATTCTATCGCATTGGCGCATAAGAGTTGATGACACATGGCTGTTTATTCATAACAGAACATCAGAATATTCTTTTATTCATTTACCACAATGGCCCCACACTGTATATATAACAAAGGGGGGAAATAAAGAAATCAAACGAGACCATTAGACCAAATCCATTTTTTGTGTATTTAACTTTTAAATTAGGGTTATTAGATCATAACAAGGTTCATACTTTTTTTTTGGTTTCTCTTCAATTTCCTAATGTTCCTCCAAACGCCGGATTAGAAATAACAAATGAGTGGTTTCATCTCGTAACAAAGCTTTGTCCTTGAAAATGTCCAATTCCATGTGATTAGAGGAGAATTGTTTATTTTAAAAAAACGACATTTGAAATGATAATGACTCTTGTTGATTTGTGGCACAGGTGTGAAAGCAAAGATTAAATAATGTTGGAGGGTCAACAAGATGGGTAGTAGCACCACGTCCAAGAGAAAAAAGACTTGTTAGTTGGGAAGGAAATTTTTTTGGGAATAAACAGAAAGTAATAGTGCCATTCAAAAATTATTACTTTATTGCTTTATAAAATATCCAATGTAAAATTATGAAATTAGAAAATAAGTGATAGTGCTATCAATGCGTAATATATTTCTTTAATTAGAAGCAATTTTAAGCTATCTAATTTCGTCTCTTAAATCAAATTGAGTGATAATAAAGTTGTTAAACTAGATAATGTCAATATATACCAAAAATATAATAACGAGTGTCTTTTTGTTTAGGTTTTTTTTCTTTTGCTTTTTTTAGCATAGCCATAATCCGTCTTGTCGGGTAAATGAACTATTATAAATACATATTTGAAGACATGATAATCATTGATAAATTTCTATTTAATAACGTAGTTCAAAATCCTATTTTTTTTATTGTAGCATATTACTTTGCGATTAAGTTAAAAAAACCATGGCAATATCAATCAAAGAGGGATCGTAAATTTGCATATACAAACTTAGGCACATGCTATGTTGTAGATGCCACATATTATTGTTAGGTTGTAAGTGGGCATCAATTACGTGGTGGATGAGCACTAAAATGAGATGCCCACCGTAATGATTTAGAGTTGAAATTAGAGTAAATAGGAAGCAACAAACCATTATTGATAGTGAGTGATTGCTTTGCTTCCCAAATGTTTGGTTCGACACTCCACGATAGAGACATGACAAACGAGAAATCAACATATCTGTAGTACAGATAACATGCATATAACGATTGCCGTCGGTAGCCAACACTAGCGATATGACATCTCAGGGTTCATCTAGTAACTTCCACACTCTTGAAATTATAAAAAAAAAAAAAAAAAGGAATGAAAGAAAGAAAGAAAGAGAGAGAGAAGGAAACCACGTGTGAAACGGACTGTTTGATATTATTTTAAGAGTTTTGAAAAATATTTTTGTATTTTTTTGATAAAAATTTTAAAAATATTTTCAATACAATTTTTAAAAATTATTATTTTTCAAAACAAATCATTCTCTCTTATTTTGAAATCACTGTCAAACCATTAATTTGTTGCATGCAAAAATCATCAAACAAGTCAAGAAATCACCTAGCAATTTCCACATATGCCAAAAATCAGAATATGTTGGAGTGCAAATATAAATTAAGATTCTACAAGAGTAAAAATAAATAAATAAACGTGCTTAATAAATACAAACATTTATTTTAACTGGTAATGAAAAAAAAATACATTCGTTGCAAGAATTTAACATTCTTCCTTTGTTTCAAATTATGTCAAAAATGGCCACGTAATGAATGACATGTCTAAGGTGGGGGAATGAACAAGAAGACTGCCCCACGAGATCCGGTTGCTTCCTTTCTCTCAAAGCCACGCCATCATCCCAACGCGCTCCTTCTTCCAATCATTTTTCACTTTTTCCTGGAAAAAGCAACTGAATTTCACTCGGAAAATAAAAGTAAAACAAAACAATGGAGTCAAACTAATTAAAAAGAAAGACTTTTAAAAGAAAAACAATTGGAAAACGTGTGAATAAACAGTTCGAACATAACAACATTGTTATTGTGCATAGATATGAATCTATCTATAAAAGCCTTTTTTTGAGGCAGAAAATTCGTACACAAAGACACGAACACAACACAAGAAAAACCCTTCGCCGCCATTCATGGAATTGGATCGAGCGGAGAAAATCCTCAACCTCTACGACTCTTGCTGGTTTGAGCTCGAGATCTTTAAGATCAAACCCCCATTTTTGTCGAATTCATCAAGCTGTAAATCAGAACCTGAAGAGGAAATTTCTCGAGAAAATCACGACCCAAAAAAACCAGAGATTTCGCGAGCTAATCCGACTCATCATCATCATCACAACAGATCAATGAGCGACCAGTCGAACATGAACACGACAAGCTTCTCTCCAGACGATCATTCGCCGCCAAAGCTTCTCACGATTCTGTCGGGAAAGGAAATTGGGGAGTTCGAGAACCCAGAAGAAGCGGAGAAACGTCTTGAATTAGTTGCAGAGCCGCCAAAGAAGAAAGTCGACAATCGAAGAAGAAGAAGAAGAAGAAGAAGAAGAAAGGACAGCGAAAGCAAGAGCTTGTCGGAGCTTGAGTTCGAAGAGCTAAAAGGGTTTATGGATCTGGGATTTGTTTTCTCCGAGGAAGACAGAGAGTCGAGCCTGGCTTCCATAATTCCTGGTTTGCAGAGATTGGGAAAGAATAACAAGGAATTGGAAGAGGAAAAGGAAAAAGAAAAAGATGAAGATGAAGAAGAAAAAGGTGTTTTTGAAGATGGGTCGGTGATTTCAAGGCCTTATCTTTCTGAAGCGTGGGAGGTGTTTGATTTAAGGCCGAAGAGAGAGAATCCGTTGATGAATTGGAGGATTCCTGCTTTGAACAACGAGGTTGACATGAAAGATAATCTCAAATGGTGGGCTCATACTGTTGCTTCTACCGTTAGATGATCGTCATGATGATGATGATGATGATCATGAAGAATCTGTTTCAAGTTTTCTTCTTTTTTTCTTTTAATGATTTGTGCTTAATTTATTGTAGGATTGTTTGTTTTGAATTCCTTTTTTCAAGTTTAGAAACTTGTTAATGTAAGATAGATAGGCAGAGCAGAGGACATTTTTTTCATCGTCGTTGGATGATTTGTTGTGAATTCCCCTGCGTTGTAATTGAAATGAAACCATATTGAAAAAAAAAAAAATGCAGAGAAGGAATTAAATTTACTGGTTATTTAAATTATGTATCGTTTAGGTAAGGCAACTCCCTGTTCCACCTTTGAAATTCTTGCCTTACAGGAACATAGAAGCCGAATAAATTAATTAAGAAAAAAAAATAAACATTGAAATTTGCGTGTTTTTGGCCCCCAAGACAAAGGGTTCAAGTCACGTTGACTTTGTTTCTATCCCTTGTATAAAAAAATTCCGTGTTATGTCATTCTCCAAGACTCCTTGCATGGAATATAGGATATAGCCACCTAATTCACCTCATGGAACCAAATGTCAAGCTTGAATTTTGTCCTTTAATTATCTCAATTCAACGTTCTCTGGATCTTTTAATGTGATTGGTCTCTACCAGCAATTCCTTCAATTTTATGGGATCTAAATTCCATCATTTTGGGGCTAAGAATCTTTTTACTAAAAATAGTTTTTCCAAATTATTGTCGCCAAATACCACATAAAACCAAAGCCTTCGCGAATTTACTTTTAAGGCTTGAAGCCAATATTCCTTGCGTTTTATTCACAAGTTTTGCATCACATATATTTCACACAAAAATATAAAAATGATTCATGATTGAAGCTCTTGTAATCTCCAACCTTCTAAGTGCAAGGCAGCAGTTAAAATGACAAGAGCATAACCCTTTTTTTTTTGTAAGGGAAAAAAAACAGGCTTTGGCCAATTTTGATGAGAACCGGGACTCATGACAAGCAATATGGTCTCTTTGAAATTTAACTTTCATCTCAAGATTATTGCAAAGCTTTACTTAATATTCGGCTCAAATGAATTTTAGAAGTGAGTTTCACATTTGTTTCATATTTTGTAATATTATATTCGACTCAAATGGATTTTTTTTTTTTTAATAAACGATTCAAGAGATTTGGCTGCTTTACAATTCTAACATGCCCTTATTCAATTAGAAAAACTTTTTTGTCTTTTATACTCAAAAAAAAAAAAATAAAAAACTATTCTTCCATGACCACTGATCATTTTAAGTTCATCCAATTGTTAGTTACACATGCAACTACAGAAGACAGGCACTGAAAATGTAAATGGGGCAGCAATATCAAGTGCTAACATATACTTGTCTTGCCTCTCCAATAAGTAGTTTTTTTTTTTTTTAAAGGAAAACCCTTAAAGTAGTTTATAATAATAACAACAAGGAGAATTTTTATTTTAAGGTATGAAAATACCATAATGAGAAGCCATAATTTTGAACCTTCAAATTTTCACGAGGTTTCGTTCAATTGTCGTATTTTACTTGATTCAATGGCTAAAAATTGTGTTTTATTGATAGGATTTTTTTTAGGTTGTTAGTGTTTTTAGTCCCTTGTATACGAGCATTGTCACTTTGATGTCTAAACTTTTAATTAATAAAATAGTCCATAAACTTTTGGCTTTTAGACTCTTTTAGTCCCTTACAATAAAATTTGTAAAAGAATTCTGAAATTTCACAAAGAGAATAACATTTAATTCGCATAATAACTTAATTTTCTTTATGAAAATAGTTATATTAAGTGTAAACGTTCTGTTCTTTGTTACTAAAAGACCTTAGAACAATAATATTATACATTTAAGGTAACTATTTTCATAGTAGGCTGCTTAGGGGACAATGTTTTGGGATTTCTTTGTTCTTTGCCACGACTAGCAGATTTCTTTCTTTACTATTATTTTTGTATGGTATATTGTTTTTTTTTTTAATTATTTTGAGTTTTTGTGATACCATTTTGTGGAGGTTCCGTTGAAATTTTTCTAAGTGTTGAGGCCGATAGAGATGAACAACACAAGCAACCAATGGGACTCCTGACTATGGTGGGGCGGAGGGAAACAGAGAAGGTGGAGGAGAGAGGGAGCTTTGAGGGGAGAGAAAGTGAGGGTCTTGAATTGGGATTGAAGGTGAGGAGTTTAGGAAGTTAAAAGTTTAGTCATGTTTAGAGCATCTGTAATTTAATATCAAATTCTTATGCCAAACGTAAATTATAATAAGAGAAACAAAAAAAAAACCATAAAATTGGGCAAAAGTCTAAACTTTTTATTTCTGTGTTACACTCGGACACTTATTATAAGGGAGAAAAAACATTAATTATAAGGTTGAGAAACAGAAAAAAGAGACAATAATAGAAAAATGCTCTTTTATTGGAGGCCGTAAAGATAATTGTTATAGTATGGTGACTTGGATTTTGTTTTGGTACGGCTTGAAAGTTCACAGTGCGACTTTTTTTGTGGCGAAAATATAATTATGGGAACTTTTTAGAGGTCTATGGTGGTAACGGATAAACCTGATCCCATAGCCCACTATTTATCCTATTTGAGGGTGCAGGGGGCTTTGTCCCGTGATACAGTATGGGTCTATTAAGGTATTTAGTCCTATACATATATATATATATATGTGTGTGTATTTTTGAAACACTTTTTTATACTAATTTCTTAAGATAGTATATTTGTTTCTGCCTCTGCCCATAGTTTTTTTCCTTCTAAGGTTTTTCATGTATATCTATGTATTTTTTATTTTATGTTTTTCTATTGCCTATTTTTCACTCTTATCTAAATGATATTAAAATTCTTTCACACAAATTATAAAATATTAGCTCTAATTTTTTTCATTATATACGACTTAAAAATGACATGATTTTAAAAAGTGAGCTCCTCCCATATCATATAACATGGGTGTCAAAAGTGAGAATTTGCCAACAGGATATAGGAAAACAACCTACTAGTAAGGTTCTAGTTTAAAACAAAATGACAAATCTTTTAATATTTTCAGGAGAACTCTCAGATAAGGTATAAGAAAATAACCTACCACCATGGTTTTGTTTTAAAAACAAAATGACAAGTTTTTTTTTATTTTTCATTTTTAAGAGACTTATTGTTCTTTGTTTTAAAACGTCAAATCTGTATTAATTTCTATAATTTTACATATTCTTTCATTTTAACGTATTCTAACCTGTTTTAAGATTTATATTTCATAAACATGAACTATAATTAAATATTTGCTACCACATAGAACTCTTTTTTTTTTTTTTTTTGAGAATAGAACTCTAATTTTTTTAATAAAGAAAAAAAGAAAAAAAAAGCGCCTCTAAAAGTGCCAATTACCAACAAACATTTAGCAAAGTAGAAAATAAAAAAAATTCATAGTACCAACACCAAATAATAGCCATGTTTTTCTCAACCGTTGGGTGGGTTCCTCCTTTACTGTTTATTTAAGTCTCAAATTCCGACAGCAATAGTACTAGCAAAATCCCTTCAAAAGATAAATAGTACCAGCCAAATTTCTCTTTTTTCCCAAAAAAAAAATTATAATTAAAAAGTGAAATACAGTTGGCAGCATAGCATTGGACTTTGGCCTGTTACAACTGAACTAACTTGGCCGGACGCCAAATGCTTCCAAATCCATCCCATATATCCCGCTGCCTCCTGCAATGTTTTCCTCCCCAACCCCCAAACGACCCTTCCTAGGCGCTTCCCTCTTGCCACCGACCGAGGGCCATTTTAGTAATTTCGGATCCAGAATAAACGAGAATAGTGCAACCTGCATATTCAGTCCATCTTTCCATTCCACTCTCAAAGATATTCTCGCCATATCTCTTTCGTAACTTCTCTTTCAATTCTTAATATATGTATGTGTATATATAGATGTTCTTATTTTTAGTTGTTTATCATGGACATTGATTCTTAATACATGTGTGTATATATAGATGTCCTTGTTTTTAGTTGTTTATCATGGGTATTAATGCTTCAACTTCACGGGTCACAGAGAGCTTGGACTCACTCTGGTTCTTCTCTAATGTCTTGTCATCAACAACAACAAGACAAGTACTTTCGGAGCCACCCATTGAAGAATTCTCAAAACCCATTTCAGAAAATCCAAGCGTTGTTGTGGTTCTTGATGTGGTTGGACCAGAAACGTCGTCGGCAGAGAGAGAGGAGACCATGGTCAGGGAAAGGGGAAACGGCAGAAGACGCAGACAGAGAAAAATTAGAAAGAACTTTGGAGAGATTGATTTGGGTTTTGATGATGTTGTCGCCAAGGAGACCAAGGTTTCCCAGTCTCATGAGTTTACAGCTGCTTGGTCGTTCGAGAGAAATCGCGGGTATTGCGAGAAGATGGGATGTTTATGTCGTCACTACAAGAATATGCCTCCTCTTCATGATAATATCGCCATGAAACAGCACCTCAAGTCTTGGGCTTATGCTGTTGCTTGCACTGTCAAATAAACTTATGCTAACGGTGAGCTTAACGGGATTTAATCCTAGATTTTGCCTTTAATTATTAGTACTCTAGATTAATTGTCTAATAGAGTTGAGACACTAACTTGAACTCTTCTATATGTATCTCTCTTTCTGACTCTGTTTGGGCTATGCATGTAGGGAAAGTGTGTAATTATCTGAGAAAGGCTTTTGTATGGCCTGGTTAGTTCCATGTAGTTCTGGTCTTGTACTTCTGCAACATTATATATAAATAATGAAAGCATAACAAGGTTTGAGATGGTGTCGATTAGTCTTTTTTTTTTTTTTTTTTTTTTGAGGGGTTGTACATCATTATTTACATGCAAGAATTTGGAATTATTTTGAAATTGCAATGATAAATGTTAGAAGTTTGAATTTCTTATCATGATAAAACTTATTTTGCCTTGAAATTAACGAGGAAATGACAAATTCCGAGATTTTAAGTTGAAGCTTGGTGTTCCATGTGCTTAGCAAGTTCCAATTGACGGAAACTTCAATGTGTAGAAGATACGTTGGAGGCCCATTTAAATATCTTATATTTCTGTATCACTGAAGAATGAACTGATCATTCTGCTGGGAAATAGCTGTTGAGTTGGACATGACTCTCTCACTGTCAGAAACATGTTGAGCTGGACGTTGAAAATAGAAGAGGTTTACACTGTAATTGTTTTTTGTTTTATATTATAACATGTAAAAGCTTTTTATTGTTATTGGTTTAGTTCGAAACAATGTACAAACGCTCATGTTCGTTGAATCATGTTAGAGCAAATGGCAGGAATGAAACTAAGAAGACGTAGAGCGGTGCTTTCTTACTCCCTTGTGTGGTATGGTTCTTGCCAGATTAAACAAAAATGAGAGCAAGGAAAAACTCTTGAAGCTCTGTACTGTGGCAGCCAAAGAGCAAAACAGAAAAAAAACTCTCGCTTGTAACCATTAACCGTGTTTTTTTTAAAGAAAAAAAAAAGAGAAAAAAATCTAAAAACAGTTATCCAAGTGGGCCTAAACCTAAAGTCCATATTATGGGGATAAAGCCTCTGTACCCCCAACGAGATCAACAGTAGGCTACGAGATTTGACCATAATCTCTTAACTACCACTACAAATCTAAAAAAAATATAGACTATAAAACACAAACACAAGAGAATTCAAGTCACAAACATAACAAATCACTAGCTCACTCAACTTAATTGAAGCTTATTTCTACGTAACAATTTATGTTCAATCACAATCAGCACCTTTCTCAAAGCAAACCCGTTTCTCATGAGCAAAAGAATCATCGGCTATCGTGAAGGCGAAGGAAAACAAATGTTGGTTGTATGTATTTGGTCCTTCTACAAGAGCCTCTCCTCGATCAGAGTCATAGGAACTCATGATCTTTGTTTGCATGGTAAAGGCCAAAGAAACTTTAATTCGCCTATGTGTCTGAGAAAACATCGTCGGGAAACTTCAAAGGAAAGTAGAACTTTGCAGGCAAAATGTTTCGCAGCACTTTTTCGACTTTTCTATTGGTAAACCAACACTGTTGTCAATCATGCACGCATCACGCAAGCAACAGATTCAGTTCACATGTGCTTAGCATAAAAGGGCGCAGTGAGAAGTCTAGAGTCTAGGTGCTTTTTCTTTGTCAAACCTGCAATTATCTAAAACGAAAAAGATGCTAGAGAGGATGTTTGGACGTGGTTGTTTTGAGAACTCTTTGAATTTTTTAGACTTAAATTTATATTTAAGTATTAAAAATTTTTTAAATACGTGTTTGTTTCTTTTAAAATTCAAATTCTTTGAATATCAAGAATCTAAGTTTTCAGAGTTTTGACTCCCCTAAACTTTTAATACTCAGATATCTCTGCTACTGTAAAAACTAAAATTCTCTCTCCTATATTTGAAAAAAAAAATCATTACTTCTTCATTTGTATTCTTTTTTCATTGTATTTCTAGTGAAGAGATGACTAAGTTAATATCCATATTGCATATTTTTTTAGGATCATTAACATTAAGATTTTATTAGATTTGCTGATAAATCAAAATTATTTTCTTAACCACTCCAAACACAAATTTCAATTTTATTATATACTTAGATTAAAACTTAAATATACATCCAAACGTAATTCAAATTACTAACTCAAATCCTAATTTAAATTACACTAACTCAAATTAAATCACTAATTCGAATCTATTTACTAAACGCAGCCTTTGTCAAATGTAAATTTTACTAACAGGGTGTTTGACACAATGGTGAGAACCATTTGTTAAAACTATTTTTACTGTAGCATATCAGAGTTTTATGTTGTAGCAATTTTTTTCCTTTAGCATGCGAAAACTTTACACTGTTTATAACTGAAACAATGGTTAGAACTACTCTATGCTAAACAACATATAAGAATTGGAGATTGGACGAGTGTCAGTCATATTGAAGCAGAAAAGTTGAAGGTATTAAGATTAAGAATTGCGCAAGTCTAAGATTGGAAGACCGTGAGGAAAGACTAAAAGATTTATATATATATATATATATATAGAGAGAGAGAGAGAGAGAGAGAGAGAGAGAGAGAGTATTAGTATGATCAACTTTTCTATTGAGAATGATGAGTTTTATTTTATTTTATTTTTTGTTTAATAGAATTACTCATATTCAACCGGTGATATGGTATTGCCTCTTATTGCCAACAATATAAATGCTCTCATTGCCAACAATAGTCACAAGTACCCTCGGACCCCATAAAACCACGCAATTTCAATCGCCTTCTTACAAGGTGTCCGCCCATTCTTTATTTCAAAATAAAAACATTTGCAAGTTGCAACATTTTTCCTTTCGAGGGACGTCTCTAGGTCCATTTTTGTTATATTTAAAATACATTGTACAAAACTGGCAAAAACTCATTTAAAAATCTATATAAGCTGGTATAAACAAATATTATATATAAATTAGAATGTAAAATATTTTGAACATTTTATAAAAATAAAAAAATATTATGTGTTTCGTAATAAAAGGAGGTACGTCTTCGACACCCATTTTATTTTCAGTACTAAAATCTCTTTTATTTACTACTTTTTTTTTCTTTATTGTTCTCTCTTTTGAAATGGTAATTGTACTTTACACCACTATTTTAGATGTAAAGGACTACAACGCAATTAGTGACTTCACATTTAAATAGTGACTCAACCCCTACCGTAAACTAAAACCACCATCAGGTTAGATTAAAATGCTTGAGGGGTAAAACACGTCCTAAGTTCCAACAAAAGGAAAATGAAGAAGTACACAACAAATCGAATATACCAATGACTCTTTAAAACACTGTTATAAGTGGTAGACAACTTTGATCTAGCAAGATCACGAGACTAACAGAACTGAGACTAACATAGCATTGTATAGTATAATAAGTCGTAGGTTAGGATAAAAAATACATTTAAAGGCGGGGAGCCACCTCAGCTATTACTAGGAGAAGCTAATAAAACTGTGAAAGCAAACTACAGCTAAACGCTACAAATGAAACCAATTTTATTTGACAAGCAAAGAATTAAAACAAGTGCGTAAAACCCAAATGACAACACCAAAAACTCCATTGATGAGTTGATCACCAATAAGAATGGACTAGGAATCTGCAGCACCACTGCCAAACCAAAAGGAAGCTAGAATGTTGTCAAGCCACCAATGCTAGAAAAGCACCCACCGTTGTGCTCTGCCACCAACCGGAGAGGCCAACACCACCAAAAGGTCTGCCTCCCCAAGGCAAACACTAGATCACCTCCAGTTCATAAGGAAAGAAATCACCTCAATTACCATTTTTTTACTATTATTATCGTATTCTACCTTTTTTTTTTCTTTTATACTGATTTATACTCTTTCTTCCGGTCAAAAAATCAAAAATACCTTTAAACAATACATATTTACCTAACTCTAACTCAAAACACTTAGAACCAATTTTGCTTTTATATTTTTTAAAAGTAGAACCAATTTTGCTTTTATATTTTTTAAAAGCAATAAAGCTGAAAGACTGCCACAGAAGGGCCTTTATAAAATTGATTCTATGTAAAGGGTTTTTGTCAAATTGATCCTAGGAAAATAAGCGCCACCATAGGCTCACTCTAAATTTCGGGCCGAGCCTAAGAAGTACGGCGAGGACTGGGTTCCGAACGGGCAAGAGCCCAAACCCAGCAATCGAACTTTACCCCTCCGCTTGCAAGTCTCGGTAGTTTGAGAGAGTCAGAGAGAGAAACTCACAAAGCCTTCCTCAGATTCGGACAGATGACAGAGACGAAGCCAAGGCGACTGAAGGGTCACAAGGCCACCGCCACCTGCTGCGTCGCCTCACGTGACAGGCCTGGCCTCGTCCTCACCACCGCCGAGGTGTTCACCGTTCTCCGTCTTGCTCTTTTCAATTCAGATTGTTTTCATATTCGTTAATGATTAATCAATATCAATATCGGTATCAATTCTTCGTTTATGATAGGATGGTTGCGTTTGCTGGTTTGACATGCGATGCAAAGACGTCGTTCATATTCTGCAAATTGGGAATGAACCCTTATCATCTATTTGCTTCAACTCCGGTAATTTTTGAGCTTTTATGTTGAGCTTTGGACTTGAAACTTTAGATTTTTATTTTTATTTTTTAAGAAAATCAGGACCAGGAGTAATTTTTTAAACTTGGTAGGTTGGTTAGGAGAATTATATGAAGATTTTAGTTTTAAGTATGGACTTAATTTTTGGATGAAAAGACGATGATTTACCTTGGATGTCTAATATTCTCCACATGTTATTTGATCATGTCTTGGATTGCTTTTTAGGCTGATTTTGTGTTTGATTATTTCCTTTTGCTAACTGAGTCTAGCTCAATTGGTGTTTAGTGAGTGTGTGATTTATGTTTAATGTACCGAGTTCAGGGTACGAACATCAGGGAATAGTAATTCTTTTTTTTTTTTTTTTGCCGCATTTGTAAACAATATTGTTGCTGCTTCAGGAAATGAGAATGTAATCTATGTTTCATCGGGAAAAGAAGTCAAGAGCTTTGATGTCCAACTGGTAATCATTTCCAGCGTCGATGTAGAAGTTTCTGGTTCTAATTGTGTTTTTTTGTTTCCCTTCTTTTGGCAAGAGAAGCTCCTTTTTTTTTCTTTTTTTCTTTTTTTTTTTTTTGTAACTTTTCATCGATCCCTTGCTTCCTCTCTTTGACATATGCGATTTTAAATTTATGATATTATTGTCCAATATGTTGTAATTGTGTATGTTCTATTTTGCAGGCCAATGCATGCAAGCCGTTGGACAGTTATGAATATAATAAGGAGGAGATAAATCAGGTAGACATTGGTATTAACTCTGTCTATTAAGGGCAGAATGTATGCATCTTAGCAATCTCAAATATTAGTTTTGATTCTCAAGTGTTTAAAGAATGTTTGTCTCGAAAACTTGATCCTGTGTATTTACTTCCTTTAATTTTGAGATATATGTTTTTTTTCCCCCCCTCATTCCTTCCTTTTTTTGGATTAAGGGTGGTAATCACACTACAGATCAAAACGTCACATTATATGAGAAAGATAATTGTAAAGGTTAAATATTCATAAAGTTTAAACTGAGCCTGCTATATGTATCTAGTAGTTGAATTTTTAATTGTTCACATAAATGAAAAAATGTTATCGATGTTTGAAAATAAAGGTGCATCTAGTGGTAGCAGTTATTTATTTATTTATTTATTTATTTATAGAATGATCTGTCCGTGCTGGTTGTTTGTAACATAAGATTAATCCTGTCTATGCAGATTGCGTGCAACCACAAGTCTTCTTTTCTCGCTGCTGCAGATGATGGCGGTGATGTTAAGGTTCTTACCACCTGTAAACATTCTTAAAAAAGTGGTCATTGGATAATTTTCTTCCTAGGAAAGTAGTGATTATTTTAGAGATTGTTAATCTCGATCAATATACATTATTGATTAAAAAGTTATCTTTGTATTTTATTTTTACCTGGTCAGGCTATTTAGAGCATGTAGCTCAAACTTCGTAGTATGACGTTCGTGTCATATGTATTCGGCGTACTTGCAAAGTTCATTAACTTTCTCTGACGCATATAATTAGCATGTGTTCTGCAGTTAATTGAAGCTATAGAAAGTTTGACATTTTGCAATGTTTCTTTTATGATGCTTACGCTGCTCATTGCAATCTCTATGCAGATCATAGACATTAGCCAAAAATGCCTTTATAAAACGTTGAGAGCTGGCCACACAAGTGTATCCTTTCTTATAAATATAACCACGTTTTATTGGACCCCCATACGACATTAATCTTGCAAGTACAGGTTGGTTTATCAGAAAAACTACTGCATGTGATTCCTTTTTTCCCCCTTTCATTCTAGATTGTTTCTTGCCCAGGCATCCAAGCTTTTGAGTTCCTCGTCTATCGTTTGATCGTTATCCACATCTGTCACCTTAACTATATATATAGATCTGTAGCAGCGTGCAATTCCTTCCATGGAGATCCTGGGAAGGTATTTTCTATATGACTTTTTATTATTATTTTTTCCTTATCTCTTTCTCTCTATCTCCATCTATCTACAGATGTCGAAATGCATGCACCAGCTGGTGATATTGTTGTTAAAAAGTATATGATTAATGCAGTTTTAACTGAGATGCTTCTACTTGAGTGTTACCTACTAACATTATGCATTTATATTTTGACTCAAAAAGTTATTTGAATGTCAGATTAATTCTTTGATGCTGTGATTTTGTGCAAAATAGTTAGTTAAAGGGAATTCCTAGAGTTATAACTAGTAAATAAAGATTTGTGTGAATGTTTGTATGGTACAAGCTGCCTGTTGTTGGGTTTCATGTTCTAACGATAATCTTTTATTTGGCTGGAAGATAAAACATTAGCTGTAGGGTGAGAGCCAGCCGGTGACTGGTATCTTAAGAAGTGGGATTTGGAGTTTAAAAATTTGAAATGCCAATAAAAGGGAAAAGAGTGGTAGCCATTTGATGGCTGGTGATCAGAAGTTGCCAGTTTGCTCATTGGGAAGTGCCTATGACATGATTTTGTGGCCAAAATCGTTTATGTTTTGGTGGATTAATTGATATTATTATGTTTCAGTGCCATTTGTTAGTATTTATATCAATGGGAATTTGGATACTACCAAAGTCACCCTTCTGTCGTAGTATTTGAATTTACCTGGACAAACTTAATGCTGACAGGTTTTTCATTCCCTTTGTTTGTTTGTTTCTTCTTGTTGTTGTTATTGGGGTTTTTTTTTTTTTTTAATTCCTCTTGTTTCACATTCTGGGTAAAAAAAAAAAAACAAAAAAAAGAAAACAAAAACAAAAACTTATGTAATCTTTGATAAACAATTACATTTTGGGCTGTTCTTGTAGTTATTAGTGGAGGCCTTGACTCAAAACTTGTGATGTGGGACTTCTCCAAAGGGCGTCCACACAAAATTGTGGACTTTGGTAAATGCTTGTTTTCTACATCTACAATCTCATTTTCTTTCAAAGACGGCTGTGCAATCGACTGGAAAGTGGGATTTGTTCTGAGCCCTTCCTTTCCTTTGATACAGCTCTGCATGATAACAATGGTGGTAGCACGGGGCAGTGTTTTAATCCTGCTTTCATTCATGCAATAGCGGTTCCAGATATTGATATGTTAGACAAATCAGGAAAGATTTGTACTGTTGCAAGGGGTGATGGAGCTGTTGATGTTATTGACATCGAATCAGAACTTGCTGTCATCAAGTCAAAAACTTCTTCAGGATCCCAAAGAGGATCTCAGAATAGATCCATAAACAGAAGTAGAACCACTGACACAGAAAACTCAGAACAAAATGGGAGAAAAAGGCTACATTTAGATTACTCATTTGGGGGTCATACTGCTGCAGTGTCTTGTGTGTAAGTAACTTGCTTGAGTGCAATTTTGGAAGACTTAATAGTACTCTTTTCTCAGAGGAAACTATTCAATTATTTGACTGGTACAAATATTCAGGCAATTTGCACTATTTGGTGAGAGAGGAAAATTCATAATCTCAGGTGGAAATGATAAGTCAGTAAAGATGTGGGATTGGTCCAGACAACTTGATTCAGAGCAAACTAGTAGCAGCACTAATGTTCTACAATTGAACATCAATCTGAGCAAAAAGGTGAGCTTTTCTTGTGTCTTTTAGACAGCTTCCCAGATTTCAATTATTGTTATTATTATCTTTTAACTACTTTTCATCTGGGAACTAATGTCTCGGCAGGTCAATTGGCTCTGCACCACTCCAACTGATACGGAAAACCTTGTTGTATGTGACACAACGAAAGTGGTGAAGGTCTATTCTGTTTCATAGATCAGTGCTGCAGAAACCATGGACTCTTGCAAACGAAAATTCCTGGTGAGAAAACCGATGACCGACTCTGGAAAAATTATTCCCTTTTGGCCTCGAAGCTCTGTTGGATCTACGTGTAAATTTTGCAGAGGTGATCACAAATTTAATGGCTGGTTAGCCTGCTTACAAATTACAATCTCTCATCAGGGAATGCCATTGTTTTTGAGGTTCTGTATCCATGCTAGCAGGCATATAGGAATTTCATTTCATTGTATCGTTGATTTCAGGCTGCTTGATCTTTTTATTTATTTATTTATTTTCTCCCCATTTGGATGAGAAATGCTGTAGTTTTATAAAGGGAACTTGTGAAGTAGGTCACAATCAGGCAATTAGGCTTCTTATGAAGAAATTAGTAATCAAATTTGATTGGAAATTATTATTACCATTATTATTATCAAAATTATCTTTGATGAAAATACTTTTCTCAATCTCCCTCCTCTTATTAAGATTGAATCCTTTTCCAGAATCTAGATGGGTTCCTTCCAAAAAACAAACAAAAAAATACTAGGGTTTTTAATGTATGCTATGTGCAAAAACAGGTGAATATGATAATCTGATGCTACCTAAATTTATCGCTACGCATCCAAACAAGAAATTCAAAAAAAAAAAAAAAACAAAGCGGTAAAGTTAGGTACAAACAATTACAAAGAAGCGAGAATTCAATATTTTTGAGCTGCTAAGTCAGATCTCTAGAAGGAAATAGTGTGCAACCACCGTGAATTTTATTGAGGAAAATCTGAACCAAATGGATTATGATTTACACGTGGGATATGACCATATTTCGATTGTAAATAGCCACCTTCTTAGTCATTCAATCAATGCTTCTCTATCCGATTTACATTTTTCTGTGCTTTTTTCTTCTATATGAACAATTTTATTTAATCTCACAGGGTTATAATCCTATTATTAACAAAATAATGAGACTCAGTCTAAAAAGTATATTAAATATTAACAGTTTTATAAATAACGAGGTTATAATTTTATAGGAATGAAAATGATTTTTCTAAATGTATAAACGAAGTGAGAGTAAATAAAAAGCAGTCTCCATTCTTAAAAAAAACACACACACACACCCTATGACATTTATGATTATATGACTGAACCATCAACGAATGAAATGTGAGCTACATGCAAATTCATCCTCATTATAGATAGGGATATATGTCTACGCTCATCTATGAACCCTTTTTTTTTCAAGAAAAACAACTTTGGAGACGAAACAATCTGGGCAAATTGCAACTTATAAGAATATTGAAACTTAGAACCCAAATACATAAAGACAGGCCAATGTGGCTGGCAGTTTTTGTTTGCATATTATATCTCTCGACGTAACATGCAAGGCTTTGGTTTGTTTTCTGTAAGGTTTGTTGGTTAAAGATGTACCCTTCCTAACCAAAACCTTACTTAGACTTCAAGCAAAAATTTTCAAATCCTTTCTCTTTAAAGGAAAAAAAAAAAGGAAAGGAGGAATGTAGACGTTGCTTCTCATCTCTCTTTCTCTGCAAGAAGAATGAAAACCAACACCTCAACCGCCACAACCACCATTAATCTTCTCCACTCCCTTTAAGCAGTAGTACAAAGATATACGTATATGCTTGCAGTTGCACCCTCTTCAAGTAAAGACCAACCTACCCTTTTGTGGTTTTTGGGGTCTTCCATATAAAAATAAGTGACCAAACTGGGATTGAGAAAGCACGGGGAAAGAGAGAGTCCCTGAGAGCTGATCAACGAAAGCTGATCGAGAATCAAGATGATGCAATCTGGGATTCCTCTCTGCAACACTTGTGGTGAGCAAGTGGGGTTTGATGCCAATGGGGAGGTCTTTGTGGCTTGTCATGAGTGCAATTTCCCCATTTGCAAGGATTGTTTGAATTATGAGATCAAGGAGGGGGGTAAAGTCTGCCTGCGCTGTGGCACGCCCTATGGCGGTATTTCTTTCTCACTTGGATTTTTCAATATATATGTTTAAATAGAATAGACACTTTGTGATTCACATGATTTTGAAAGCTGTGTTACTTGGATTTCTGTAGACGATTCACCAGCTGATCACGGCGAAACAAATATATCTGAAACTAGATCCACCATGGCATCTCATCTGAATGAACCAAAGGTAAGAATGACTACTTTTGTACATATTTCTCTACTTCACATGCTCTTCCAAGGTGAAGAATAGTAAAGAGTTAATATTGAGTATTGGTTTTTCATAGGATGTGGGACTTCATGCTAGACATATCAGCAGTGTGTCTACAGTGGATAGTGGTAAGATACGAACCGTTTTCTTATCCATGTTTGCATCATTTGGCCCCTCGATTTTTATATAATTCCTCATGCTTGCTAGATAATTGATAAAAATCTCGATTGGTTTGTGTTGAAGAGATGAATGATGGGGCCGGGAATCCGATCTGGAAGGATAGAGTAGAGAGTTGGAAAGACAAAAAGAGTAAGAAGAAAAAGGCCACGGCTCAGGCGGAGAAAGAGGAAGTTCAAGTCCCACCCCAGCAGCAGATGGAAGAGCAACAACAGTGAGTATAAATTTGTTCATTATCAAAAAGTTAATGAAATCATATTTATAAAAATGGTTTTAATCATCTATCACAATTTGAGACTACAAAATATGACACAACTTGATTGTTTTTGCAGGTCCCCAGATGGTGCACAACCACTATCAACTCTCATTCCACTTTCCAAAAGCAAACTCACACCCTACAGGGTTGTGATAGTCATGAGATTGATCATTCTGGTTCTGTTTTTCCAGTACCGAGTAACACACCCAGTTGATAGTGCTTATGCTCTATGGATGACTTCTGTCATCTGTGAGATCTGGTTTGCCTATTCCTGGGTGTTGGATCAGTTTCCCAAATGGTCTCCAGTTAGTAGGGAAACTTATATTGACAGGCTTTCCGCAAGGTTCAGATCTTTATCTGCAACACTAAGTCTTAGCTATAATCAAATTGTTTTGAAAATTTTAATGTCTAGCAGTTCAATTGGGCTTTTGTCTATACTTGCAAATTCGGTAATTAAACCTGTTATTTTGTTTATGATTAGAATGCTTTCTAGATTAGCATGTGTGAATCACTTAACACAAATTAAAGGGCCAATGCTTGAATGTGCACTTGAATGTCAGGTATGAAAGAGAGGGTGAACCGTCAGAGCTTGCTGCTGTGGATTTCTTCGTGAGCACGGTCGATCCATTGAAAGAACCACCCTTAATCACGGCAAACACAGTTCTTTCCATCCTTGCAGTCGACTATCCTGTTGATAAGGTCTCCTGCTATGTGTCTGATGATGGTGCTGCCATGCTTACTTTCGAATCATTAGTCGAAACAGCCGATTTCGGAAGGAAGTGGGTTCCATTCTGCAAGAAATTTGCAATTGAACCACGTGCTCCCGAGTTCTACTTCTCGCAGAAGATTGATTACCTGAAGGATAAAATTCAACCTTCTTTTGTGAAGGAACGCCGAGCAATGAAAGTAAAGCATTTTAAAGATGATTAATTGCTTCTGTAACACCAACAACATATGTGCTTCAAATCATTTTGTGTTAATGGTTTTGTTTTGAATTGTTGTAGAGAGATTATGAAGAGTTCAAAGTGAGAATTAATGCTTTAGTAGCGAAAGCTCAGAAAACACCTGAAGATGGCTGGACCATGCAAGATGGAACACCTTGGCCTGGGAATAACACCCGTGATCACCCTGGCATGATTCAGGTTAATTTGCTTACTAATTTTTTTTTATCTTTTGCTAAGTAACCAGTGTCATAAATCTTTGTCATTGAGATTGGAATCTAGTGTTGCAATATAATAAAGAAAGACAAGAAAGCACACACAAGATAAATAGTGGTTTGTACTTAAGGTCGATCTGCGTGCTGACCTTGCGTCAGGTAATAATTAGACTCCACACACTTAACATACTTTTGTCTTTATTTTTTTCCTTCAGGTTTTTCTTGGAAACACTGGTGCCCATGACATAGAGGGAAATGAACTTCCTCGGCTAGTCTATGTCTCCAGAGAGAAGAGACCCGGTTACCCCCACCACAAGAAAGCTGGTGCTGAAAATGCTCTGGTACTATTCTATATACTTCATATACAAAAGTACTTAAATTTCATACTCTTGCATTGAAAATTTAACCAAGACATGAATATCTGTGCTTATACAGGTTAGAGTATCTGCGGTTCTAACCAATGCTCCATACATCCTTAACCTTGACTGTGACCACTATGTTAACAACAGCAAGGCCATTCGTGAGGCTATGTGTTTCCTGATGGATCCTCAAGTTGGCCCTGGTGTCTGCTATGTCCAGTTCCCTCAAAGGTTTGATGGAATTGACCGCAGTGATAGATATGCCAATCGCAACACTGTTTTCTTCGACGTAAGTTCAAACTAGAAGAACTTATGATTACTTTTTTTGCAAAAAAAATTTGCTATGAGAATTTGAAGTCTAAAGGACATTCTAATATTATGATTTTGTAGGTTAACATGAGAGGACTTGATGGTATTCAAGGACCAGTCTATGTGGGGACAGGTACTGTCTTCAATAGGCAAGCACTTTATGGATACAGTCCTGCTTCCTTGCCAACATTACCAAAACCTTCCTCATCATCCTGCTCATGGTGCGGTTGCTGCTCTTGTTGCTGCCCGGCCAAGAAGTCATCTAAAGACCCCTCAGAGCTTTATCGAGACGCAAAACGCGATGAACTTGATGCTGCCATATTTAACCTCAGGGAAATCGATAGTAAGTCTAGTATTACTATGAATTGGAGTTACACAAATCATGAACATAGTTATCAAAATACAAAAATGCCATTGAATTTTTTATTGAGCAGATTATGATGAGCATGAGAGGTCAATGCTCATCTCACAACTGAGCTTTGAGAAAACCTTTGGATTATCATCCGTATTCATCGAGTCTACATTGATGGAGAATGGAGGAGTGGCCGAATCTGTGAACCCATCGGCATTGATCAAGGAGGCAATTCATGTCATTGGTTGTGGTTATGAAGAGAAAACAGAATGGGGAAAAGAAGTACACGAATTTCCTTTTCCTTCCTTTAAATTTTAATATTTTAGTCCACATAAACATACATAATGGACTACTTTCTTATAAATAATCATGGTGTTCTATCTTCACAGATTGGTTGGATTTATGGGTCAGTCACAGAGGATATCCTAACAGGTTTCAAGATGCACTGCCGTGGATGGCGGTCAATTTACTGCATGCCCTTAAGGCCTGCATTCAAAGGGTCGGCACCAATCAACTTGTCCGACAGGCTTCACCAAGTTCTTCGATGGGCCCTCGGATCCGTTGAGATCTTCTTTAGCAGGCATTGTCCCCTTTGGTATGGCTTTGCTGGAGGTCGCCTCAAGTGGCTGCAGCGCTTGGCTTACATCAACACCATTGTTTACCCTTTTACATCCTTCCCTCTCATTGCTTATTGTTCATTGCCGGCAATTTGCCTTCTCACTGGAAAATTTATCATACCAACGGTAATCGCTTCCACTACTACCATTTTAAATTCTTCTTAGGAGACTTATGGATCATAAATACAAAAACCCATGTTTCCTACATTGAGAAGCCAGGTTTAACACAAGAAAACTTACTTTGCGTTACTTTTGTTAACATGATTCAGCTTTCAAACCTGGCAAGTCTCCTTTTCCTTTGCCTCTTCCTCTCCATCATTCTCACCAGCATTCTGGAGCTGCGGTGGAGCGGGGTCACCATCGAGGAGTTCTGGCGTAACGAGCAGTTCTGGGTGATCGGAGGTGTCTCAGCCCATCTCTTCGCCGTCTTCCAAGGTTTTCTCAAGATGTTTGCAGGACTTGACACCAACTTCACAGTCACTGCAAAGGCAGCCGATGACTCGGAGTTCGGGGAGCTCTACATCATCAAGTGGACCACCCTTTTGATCCCTCCAACGACCCTTCTCATACTCAACTTGGTTGGTGTGGTGGCAGGGTTCTCTGACGCCCTAAACAAAGGATATGAAGCTTGGGGTCCATTGTTTGGAAAGGTTTTCTTTGCCTTTTGGGTGATACTACATCTATACCCCTTCCTCAAGGGTCTCATGGGTCGCCAAAACAGGACTCCCACCATTGTTGTGCTTTGGTCAGTGCTTTTGGCCTCTGTCTTTTCTCTTGTTTGGGTCAAGATTAACCCGTTTGTCAGCAAAGTGGACAGCAACAGCATTGCCCAAAGTTGCATTTCTATAGATTGTTAAAGGCTACTACAAGAAAGCTCTCCCATATGATATTTTTTTTACCACTGTCAGAGGTTTACCATGCCATCGGTTTTTAGCTAGCATAGAAGAATTTGCAAGGATCCTCCTTCTTTTTGTTTTTGTTTTTGTTTTTATTTTTATTTTTATTTTTATTTTTATTTTTGGAACAATTAGTTAATTTGTAAAGTTCAATAATTGCTGTATGCAAGTGATATCAATGTAAAGGGTTGTGCTCATTTTTCTTTGAAGCTTCTTTCACGTCTGATAACAAATTATTAACAATTAAATTTATTTAAAACTAAAAAAGTTCTTATTCATTTTTTAATAGTTTCATGTTTTTCCTTTTTATTACAATTTAATACATCCACATCCTTTACATACATTTTTAAATATATACAAATAATATATATAAACATACGCACATAAATACATATATAAGTAAGAAAAATAAAGAACTTATAATCAGGTCGAAGGCGGCTCACCCCTGCCCTAACTTCTACTCGGTTAATTTAACATCCATACCCACCCTTACCCTCATATAATATTCCTATATCCAATTTATTAGGCGGGTACCTGAGGGTACCTATACCCGTAGGTAAAAATGTCATCCCTAAATATACGCAAATAAACTTGTCACAAAATATTACCTAAATAAGTATAAGAGGGTGATCTTAAATTATGAATTTTAGCCTATTTCAAAAGAAAAAAAAAATTATAACTAGTAGAGGGTCCATATAAAAAACGTATTTTGAATTAATTCTAAATTCGGCCTTCGAATTATAAGGGTTGTCTCAATTTACCCTTACAATTCAAATGGAACAAAACTCCACCATATTATAAGTTGTAAGTTTGATACTTTTCTTAGTTTTTATTGTTTTTTTACTTAAATAGGCTTGCTCCTGTTGTAGCAGAGCCATCGAAGTGAAGAGCTGTGAGAAAACGCAGAGAAGAAAAAATTGAGGAAAGAAAGTCTGTAAGATGGAGAGAAATAAAAGTAAGAAGTGAAAAATCTTCTTTTTTGTTTACTTTTAACTTGTTATATTTTTCAAAAGTTCCTTATATTTTCCATTACTGTTTTAAACATGTATATATTCCACATTAGTTTTTTCTTTTGTTTTTTCCTCTGGAAAACCCGCACAGTATTTAAACAGTTTAATAAAGCTCTATTAGGAGCATGGTGTGCAGGCAAATAAGAAAGCAACTAGCAAAAAAATATTCAATTTTATTTTATTACATTAGTACCGTTGAGGGACGATTCATAAAATATATTTTTTTGGAGGGAACCATGGATTGCATTTTATTTATGTAACTAGATTATCAGCTCTTTGCAAACTGGAACCACATCAATCCATGAAGTGGTAGAGGATATAAGAAAAGAAAATTTGGCTAGTTAGTGGGCTATTTGGTTCCCTTCTGCCACGATAAAATAACTTATGAGAAAATTACATGTTATGTCATATTTTTAAATGTTGTCTTTATTTATGTCATTGTTTGGGTCTATAAATTTAAGTCCAATATAACATAAGTTTAAAGTTGTCCAAGTAATAATACTCGACGAATTTGAAGTCGATTCTACAAGAAAAAGGTGTTGTAAAGATCTAATATATCAGTTATAATATTTTTATTTGTTAGTTAAAGAATTTAAGGATTAATGTTATTTATTTATAATATTTACACATTTTTTTATTTATTTTTTAGATTTTTTTGGTGATTTTTGAAATTTCAACAATAAGAAATGTAACTTAAATTGGAATAGTAAATAGAATTTTAACAATAAGAAATGTGGTTTAATTGAATGGAAGATGGAGCTTTAATAATAAGTACAATATAACTTGAAAGAAAGAATAGTTGTAATAATGCTAAGGATTAAAGGTTTTATTCTGACAATTAACTTACATATGTTTTAGTTTTTTATTTATTAAAATAGTTTAAGCATACAATATACTATTTTTTGTCTACAATAAATCAAGAGTTATCAAGTATTTAATGTGTTAATTTATGTTTATAATACATCATAAACTTATTTTTAACAAATAAGTATGATTTCAAAATTAACTAACTAAAATTATTAATAAAAATAAAATTAAACATTTACTGTATCATTTCTTGTCTAAGAATAATCAAAGTACTTTTAAACATTACCTGTGTCAGCCTATTTTTAAAAAATCAAATTTTAATTTTATAAAAATTTTAGCTAAATTAACATAAAAAATCATAATTTTCTAAAAACTAATTTTGACATTGAGCACAACTAGGTAGGACTGAAAGGGCTGAAGATTACTGTTGGATTGGCCTTTAAATCTTAATCTGACGGCTGCGATGCTATGGTTGATTGAGAATACGTAATATGGCTGCAACGGAATCTGGGCAAAGGCCGACATGCCGCAGGGACACCTGGACAGTCCGGATTGCTTGGGCCGGTCTGATTCGATGGTTCTAAAGGTGCCACATGTCCTAAATTTTGAATTCAAATTTCTTTTTCATTTCTTGAGGATTTGAGGTCTCTTTTTGCCTTTTTTTATGTTGTTTTGTTTCTTTTTTCTTGCAGATTTTAAATCTTAAATAAAATAAACAAATTAGAATGAATTATTTTAAAAAAATATTTTCAATAATTTTAGAAATATTTATTTTACAATAAAACACATAAAACACACTAAAAATAAATAAAAAAATTTTAAAATTAACAAACCTTAACAGATATATAATTCAAACCTCGAGAATATTTTTAAAAATTACTAAAAATATTATAAAATATATTCACAAACTAAAAACTTATTTTCAAACGCTTTAAGATTAAAAATAAAATCATAACATTATTTTTACAGTTTTGATTATTTTCAAGCAAATTTATTATTTAACACATAGAAATGATTCTTAAAATTACTAAAAATATTATTAAATATAAAAACACATTAAAAATATATTTGTAAACAAAATTTCATACAAACACATTAAAATACTAATTATCACACAAATACTATAATTAAGGGATTTAACGAAAAATATGAGTGCAAAATAATAATATTTAGCCTTAAAAAATATACATTTTCACAGTCTCATCGGTCACACTTAGAAAAGTTTATGCACAACTAACATTCACATCACATGTTAAGTTGTGCCATAAATAAACATATATAATATTTATACAATATAAATATTAAAAGATAACATTTATTAAAATGCCCTATTATTTATTTGTTTATTCCTAGGCGTGAGGTGATCTCGGATTCATTTTCTATTCCATATAAAAAGGGAAGAAATGTTATATTCACAAGCATAACAAAGACAAAAAAAGACGCAAAACTGTGTATGCTTTAATTGAAAGGGAGAAAAATAAGCAAAATAAAGTCACAGTGTTACAACATAAACATCTACTTCTTCATCTAAAGTTAATTCCAAACCCAAACGTTTCCAAAGTTTACAATAAATAGCAAAAGCTCTAAAAAGAAACATGGCATGAAATAAAAGAACTTGGATCCTATCTTTCTTCTTCCACACTAGCTTTGGTAGGTCCTACACTCCCTTGGGTTCCCTTACCTGAAAATACGCCATATAAAGAGAGCTAGTTATTTTTTAATTATTATAATTCCAAAATGACAGTATTACATTGCTAAAATGGCTTAAATGACTCATGAAAATTTGGAAGTCACAGAAACTTCCCCTCATTGCTACCGCCACAAATTAAGTCTAGAACATTCCTCTCGACCAGGGGCGGCTGTTCACTAACAGGCGGCATACGACAGAGTACATAAGTTGTTTTATAGTACTGCGTCTTAGTTACTGGGTTCCAATCTGTATTTAGGGAGTGACTGGCATCTTCATAACCACCACGATACATATAGCGACTTGACTTCCATATGACGTTTGCAGACGCGTTCCAAATTCTTCTTGTTTTCTCTTTTAAGTACTTTGTAAGCTTTTAAATGAGCTACCTTTAATTTGCTTCTATTTGCTCGTATTTTGATTTAACAAGTTAGTACTCAATTGAGAGTTATTCATGCCCTTCTTTCTGCTCTCCATGGTGGCGGCCTCATATGCAGCTATGGAGGTAATCTTTTCATCTAACTCCTCACACAATAACCTAGACCCACTAGATAAAGACCGTATAGTGCTCATCTGGTTATTTAATTCTGGTGTCAGTCGATGGTTTTCATGTTCAAGAAAACCATTGCCGTCAAGGAGGAGTTGTAATATCTTGCAGCAATAGTCAGCTATGCAAAACCAAAATAGGCGTATAGTCGATTACACTTATTAAAATAAGAAACATGCACTACAAAAAGTCGTCGTTAAAAGCTTTTTAGTATGTCGTCACTAAGTTTTTGCGACAACAAGTCATCACCATTTCTTAAGGCGATGAATGAAGCTGTATGACGTTAGCAATATTTTTAGCAATGAATTGTCATTAAAAGTTTAAAATTTTTTAAAAATTTACAAATTTAATAAGAAGTTAGAAACGATAAATGTCATCGCTAAAGATCTTTTGTATCTACAATTAGCAACAACATTCTTTAAATGCAGAAAATAAATATTTAATTTCAATTAAATAATTAATTTTCTTTGAATTTAATTTTCTATTGGAAATTATGTATTGATTTCTCAAATTTAACAACTATTTATTCTTAATTAACTGAAATTATTTGAATGCAATGATAATTAATAAAATTCATACAATTAATGTAAAATAACATAACACAAAAGAACACATACGCTACATAACATCAAATAACATAACACAATAAAACACACTACAACACACTATATCGTCTAATAGCATAGCCATAAAAAAAAGTCTAATAAAATACGCCGTGTATAATCTCATAAGTTTATATTTTCATCATTTTTTTGACAAAAAAACACCTAAGTACCCAAAATAACAAAAAAAAAAAAAAAAAAACTCACGACTATGGCAGCATGACCAAGTTGTCTTGAACGGTTGTCATTATCAAGCATTTTAAGTTGATGAGTCATTATTTGCGTCCATCATGTATTGTTGAAAAATGTCACCAGAAATTCTGGATTCTTAAGATCATCACCAAGTCTTATTGGCTTGTTCGTATCCGAATAAAATATGCGTCACACAAGCAGGTCAATATAGGCAACACTATCATCAATAATTAACCCGTTCCCTGTAGATGACAAGCTTGCCTTGGAATAAATCTCATGGACATCCATGCTAATGCAGTGCCTTACATTCCTCAATGGTTGGCCGGCCATCATCATCATCGGCAGCTCTTCTTTTCCCGTTGTTAACTTTGACGGTAGGTTTAGCATCACCTGCGTCATTGCAGACCGAAGTAGGGCTTCTGTTGTGCAAGGCCTTGATCATATAATCCGGGAAAGGCACATAATCTTTTCTCAATCGAGGCAAAGTTTCTTACAAGGAACGCAAATTAGTATATGAAAGAACATTGACGATGAAAAGGGTTGGCTTTAAGGAATAAAGGTTCTCATAACATTTTCCTCTTGTTGTACGCTAACTATCAAAATTCGAAAGATTATCATCAACTACAAATAAAAAAAAGGGACAATATGAGTAAATTTAACATACAAAGGAGGTTATGGTAACAATATAACAGAGGCATTTAGCCTATCAAAATTTCCAAACATTTTAGGTATCTGAAAATGTGAGGGTTCCTCCAACCCCTAACAACAAACAATTTTTTTTTTTTTAATTGAGAAGCTCTTAATTGATTTACGGGAAAATTGAATTGGGATGATGTTTTCTTGTCGTTACAATTGCCAAAGCCTTTAAAAATTGTTACTCTTTCCTCTGTTTGTCATAGCTTACTGTAGGTTTCTTGATTAAGCCTTATGGGTGTTTAATATTTTGGTGCATTACGATTCAAGTATGGAAGGAGACCCTCAATGTTTATATATATATATATATATATATATATATATATATATATA
>CAMOHE010028991.1:0-14162 GCA_946598075.1 Artocarpus hirsutus | reverse complement strand
TTCAACAAAGGGCGCTGCTCGTTAGATTTTTTTCTCAGTAGGTCTATGTTCCTCTCCATAAACACAGCTCCTGAACTGTTCAAATTGGCTCATAACTCTAGTTGGCATGTTGCTTTATCTTAACTACATCTTTCTTTAGGAGTATAAAAATAAAAATTTTATGCATATATGTTGTATGTTGTTCTTAACTACATCACCGGAGGAATTTATTTTAAATTCTTGCACATGAATTTGATGAAATTAAAGCAAGACTTTTTCTGTTTGGAGATAATTTGGGGAAAAAGATGGTGGGGATTTGAGTTTACCATTGTTTTCAGTCCGAGTAGGGAGAAAGCTTTTCATTGTAATCGGTGGGGGAGCTCAACTGGTCTGGGTTTGGTGAGGGGAGGTCACGACGGAGGAGTGGGAGAGCTCCAATGGTCTGGGTTCAGTTAAGGCGCAACGGGCTTGGCAGGTCTGGACTTAAGGGAGGATTTGGGTTCAATGAGGTGAGGGATTTGGCTTGCTGGAGTTAGAAGGGAGGAAGTATCTGATTTGTTTTTTCCTGTTCTTTTTCTTTTTAGTTTTTGTTAAATGTAATTAATTTAAAAGTAAATAATAATCACATGACCGGCATGTGATCCAAAGAAGGAGGGAATTTAGACGGTCATTAAGTAAATCCTTTTCATAATTTTTTACATCTAAGTTTAGGACGAATTGAGCTAAAAAAAAATAGTAAGTTAAAAAAAAAGACCAATAAATAACCTTTTAAGTAGTCTAAAAACGAGCGGAACAATTTACTCATTTACTAAATTACAACATTAGTCTTTGAAGGTTGAAAGTCCACTCTGACGCTCATTGGCTTGACCCTTGTTTTGCAGTAAACAAATATAATTTTGACACTGTACTTGTGCTCAGCAACGGACACATGTTATGTACTCACAGTCACTCAAAAGTCGCCGATGCCCATGGTTTATCACTTATTTATATTGACAACCTTGAACAGATTTTGAAGGCAAGGTAGCCCCCTTCTCATGATAACATTGTATAATACCATGCATATTTTGAGTGTTGCAAGAACAATAATAATAACAATAAAATACAACCGAATTGAAAAAAAAAAAAAGTCAGAAGGTGGTTCTTGTTTTCTCTCATCATCATTAAATGAACACGTTTTGACAAAAAAGAGCAGCAAACGTGAGGAGGTGTCGATGGCATGGATCTAAGGCTTCTAAATTCAATAATCAAAGCAGCTAATTAAATTCGTCAAGAGATGCATGTAAGGGCTGTTATGACATCTAAATCGGCTTTCAATATGTTAGCATGCTTAGTGTAACGTACAAAAAGTCCCACATCGGCTAGATAGAGGACCGAAAAACAGTACTTAAGTTTTGAGCTTTTCACCTCTCAACAAGAGCTTTTTTAGGATGATAAGTGATATCAGAGCGGGTTATTGGTGTGTAGACTCTCCACAGTCCAGTAAGACCTTCAAGAGAGTCGATCCATATGCATGTGTCATATTCATATCGTTGTCCGCTTCCCTTCCTTCACCCAACCAAACACCCTAAAAACCAATGAACTTACAAAAACAAAGAAAAGAGAGCAAGAGCAAGAGTCCTTGCAACCGTTATTCAAAGAAAAGTTTGAGGGCATAACAGTAATTTTACAAGCCTCAAATCTTCTTCCCTTAAAACAGTCCTACTCATTCCCAGCTCACTCACTTCTCCCCAGCAGTGGCAGGCAGGCACTGTTTACAAAACACAACACTCCGACATTTACTGCAAAAACCCCTCTCTCATTTTCTCTCTCCTCTCTTTCTCTCTCTTACTCTCTGCAATGGATCGGCCGCCATTGGTGCTTCTTCTTTTCTTCCTTCTCTACTCCTGCACAGTGTTCTCAGCTTCTCCACCAGCTCCATCCCCAACTTCCTCTGATTCCCCACCAAAACACTCTTCTTCTTCTCCACTTTCTCCATCCCCAACTTCCTCTCATTCCCCGCCAAAAAATTCTTCTTCTCCACTTCCTCCATCCCCAACTTCCTCTCATACCCCACCAAAAAACTCTTCTTCTTCTTCGTCTCCACTTTCTCCATCTGCTTCACCCTCTTCTCATTCTCCGACTTCATCGACTTTGGACCCGAAGCAGCTCACGGCTCTCCAGTCCCTCAACATTCCCACCTCCAAAGACCCCTGCACGCAGCCCTCCCTGGTCCGCAACAACATCACGCTCTGCGACAACTCCAAGCCCTTCCGACACCTCCTTTCCCTCAAGCTAGCCAACTGCTCCGACGACGTCGCTTTGTCCTTCACCGCCCTCAAGTCTCTCTCCACTCTCCAGTCCCTCCAGTTTCTCAACTGCCCAATCGCTCCCATTCGCTTCCCCGCCGATCTCGCCGCCAATCTCCGATCCTTCACCGCCGTCGCCAGCCTCCGCCGCCTCACCGGCGTCTGGCTCGCCCGCCTCCAGAACCTCACGGATCTCACCGTTTCCAACGTCCAGGTCAATGCCAGTGGCCCTTTCGTTATCCTCGGGAACATGAAGAAGCTCAGGTCAGTCTCGATCTCTCACGCGAATCTCACCGGGAGCTTCCCGAGGCACATGAGCCCTAACCTCACGCACGTCGATTTCTCCGGGAACCGACTTAGAGGAAGGATTCCTAGCTCGATTAACCGCCTCGAGAATCTCCAGACCTTGAATCTCTCCAACAATGCGCTCACCGGCGAGATTCCGTCGACGATCGGCGACCTAATTGCTCTGCGGAACGTCTCCCTCGCTTCCAATACGCTCTCCGGAGTTGTACCAGAGTCGATGTCGGCGATACCTAATCTGGTCCACGTCGATCTGAGCTCCAACCAGTTGAACGGGACGATCCCGAGGTACTTCACCGGAATGAAGACGCTCAAGTACCTGAACCTCGCGAACAACAATTTCCGCGGGGTAATGCCGTTCAACGCCTCGTTCATCAGCAGGTTGGCCGTCTTCAGGGTCGGCGGCAACGATTTACTCTGCTACAACAGGTCGGTTCTGTCGTCGAAGATGAAGCTAGGGATTGCCCCGTGCGACAAACACGGGTTTCCGATGTCGCCGCCTCCGGCGAAGGATTCTTCGGGGGACGATAGCAGCGATTCTGACTACGACGACACGGACACGGAAGATTCCAGCCACAAGGATCGCCACCATGGCCCAAACAAGGTTGTTCTTGGTGTCGCCATTAGCTTATCTTCCATTGTTTTCCTCATTATTTTCTTGGTTCTTCTCTCCAAATGCTGTCGCTGAAAACAACTTAAAATTCAATTATTTCTCACGGTTTTTTCTAATCTGTTTAGAATTTTTAGATTAGATAAAAAAAATATTTGGGTAACAAAAGATGATTCTTTTGATTAAATTTATTATATACTCAATGAAGAAAAGTGAAGAAAAACACTTTTCGTGTGTGTATTTTTTTCACTGTTTATTTATCTTTTGATGGAGCAAAGAGCAGTGGGGTTTCTGTTTCTTTTTTTTTTTTTTTTCATTTTGTTGTATAATTATTAGCAATAGAGGGAAAATGGTTTTAATTTTTTTATTACCGTAAATATGATTTATTTTGAGCAATAAGCTTTTACTTTATCCAACCTTGTATTAATTATCGCCATCATACTAATTTGGTCTCTTTCAAGTGTTTCATCTCATCAGGCTATTGCTTTCTTTAACCGCTTTTTATGCGAATGCTTGTCATTATTCAATAAAAGCCTAAAATCAGGAAAATAGACATGGTTTAATATTCAATATAATTACTTTGTAACGCTTGCTTTCCCTATGCTTGATTTTTTTTTTCTTATATTTGGGAATATGCCATTTACATTTGGACATTTGTACATTATGTGTGAAACTGGGCTGAAATGGTAAACCATGAAGTTTCTTTCAAATTGTAGTACCTACCATTTTTATTGTGCTGGCCATTCTCAACATCCATGTGCAGCTGTGTAACTAATTCTTGATTTAGCTATGGACGTAGAATTATGTGTAGTATATGGAAAAATATCAAGGATGGTGTATGGTCGTGAACTGTTACATTTCTATCTTATTGTTAAGAGCAATCTTCTTTCTTTGATCCTACCAGTAGAGATAAAACCTTATTATAAATAAAACAGTAAAATCTAGTTTAAAAAGCACATTACATGTCTGACTAGAACCAACAATAGGTAGTATGACTAGTTGTTTTGTGAGTAGTCCTTTTATAATCCATAGTAATGAAAATGATTTTACTATTCATAAATATATATATATATATATATATGGTTTTGGGATGGATTAGAACTCACTTTTGAGGACTTTTTTTTTCATATTTATCCACATTTTAAAAAAAAAGTTCAGTAAGATGTGCCAAGCTGATATCCTTCATGATGTAATGCATGATGCGTGTTTCTTTGTGGGCGCATACATTGAAAAACACATTATTTTCATAATTATGTTACTTGAGAGAAAAAGGCTGGATCCAGTTGGCTTTGATTGATGATTTGTAAGTGGAGAATTATGACAAATGATTCGATTTGTGATCCCACCATGTGGTCCAAGAAGGGAGTTGTCCATCATCCTTGTATTAGAAACGTCAATGAAGTTCAAGTTTTTGGGAATAATGCCATTGAACTAATCAAAATGTGAACACCTCTATTCGTTAAGCTGCTTTGTATACTTTTGTCTCTTTGCGTGTTTGGTGAGATATATTTCCATGGCTTCTGGTGGCAAAGACTAATAAGTTCTAACCTTTTTCAGCATCTCCTGAGTTTGAAGTTTCCTAAATAAGCACCAACGACCTTTGACTAGACATTTGTTTATGAAACATGGCTTTCTTTATTCTCAACTTCAAGATCTTGTTTCCCTGACAACCAAGGATTTGGACGTCGTTAGAAACCTGAAACTCCACGCCATAATTTTGTGAGGACACAAATCAACTCCATATATTATTATATTTTTCACATCTCGTCTTCAAAGTTTCATAATTTATAACTAGATCCCATGCCGTAACAATTAAACTTAAAAAGGAAGAGGGAAAAAAAAATTCCTTGGTAAACACAAAGTTTACAATTGACCAAGTCTTTGTAAATGCTTCATGTTTTTCAGTCATTAAATGAGGCTTTTTTTCCTTTTTTGCAAGCAAAAAATGATTTTTCTTGAAGGCACAAACCGTTTCTTGCATCGAGCAATGACTGAAAAAATTGGAAGTATCTTGAGGAGTACCATCATCATAATGAGAAGAACCATTTTCCCAATCCATTGTTTACTTCTATTTTAATTTTGATCAGCAATACGTTGACACATTGGTAAGCTTGAACCTTGCCCCATTGGTTGATGCCATGTGTCCTTGTCACATACCAAACAAATTAAAAAGAAGCAAAGGAGGCAAGTGATTATGAAACTAAAACCAACTCTGACTTGGAAGTTAGAAATTATCATATCAATTATACCCATGCACGAGGAAAACAGCAAAAAGCCTGTTCATACAGGACATGAAAATGCCCCAGATTAGAAGGATATATAGCAAGTGTACTTTAGCAAAAAATAGAAATAAAGAAGGGTACTTGGTTTACATAATTACATGTTAGCTGATCTAGGTGGTAGTGATGATTACCATCCCTCTGTGTACGTGTGAACTGGACATGTTCTATACCTTGGAAACTAATTCTTAGTTTTAGAAAGCGTAAGAATTCATCAAAGTGTTCAAACATTTCTAGACTGTACCAAGCTTTCCTAGGGTTAATCTGAAGTTACACAAGGATGCCCTAAGTTCTTCAATTCAAACATGAAGGCTTTTATGTAGACATCAAGGGGAAAACGTGATCAAATACCCCCTTAATGGGTCCCCAAATGCCAAACAAAATGGCCCCCCAAGTCCAATACGGAACCATGCAATACTTTATGCTACAATATCAATGCAAGAAATGGCCCATTAATCATACCTGTTTGTGGTAACGTTCCTGCAATAAAAGCAGTTCCATGAGGTTTTTATTAGAGAAGAAAAGAAACACGGATCATCCACAGTATGGGAAGCACTAAACTACCAGCGAAAACGAAAAAGATGGGGGAATTTTAATAAATGAAGTGTCTTTTTTTTTTTTCTCTGTGCTACTAATGAAAAATAAGTGCAAACATGAGATATTTGGGCTTTCTGTTTTAGAAGATTCAATCTACACTGGGAAAGATCCTCCAGAACTTCCTAAGGAGCACGAGCGGGTTGAATCCTCTTGAGCAGCAAGTAAAGGTGATCATGTTCCTTAATTCCTTAACATGGAAAAAGCATACTAAGGAGGGTATTGAAATAAACGAAACCTATTAATATGAACAAAATGTCTTCATTGTGAAGTACAGAGGAAAGCTCTCATTCTAGATTACAGGCAAAAGCCGCTTGTTTACAACAATTAATAGCCATGAAAAATATCTATGACTACAGCCCGTAAACATATTTTCATATTTGCTATAATAAAAGCTTGGAATGTGCAGGACTTTCAGTTAAGATAATATCGGTTGAAGGGCCTTAATCATACCTGTCACCTATGTATCATTTCTTGTGAATTGGCTAGCTAGGAGATAATGATCCATGTCTAGATGATGAGCCCCTTTAAGTACAAAATTCCATCTTCCATTTCACCAGAAACCCCTGCAGGAACAACGGCCATTCTTGAAATGGTGAAAGCGATTTGAATCTCTCAAGACAATTTCCCTCCTCGATATTTTGGAAATGAACTTGGCTGTCTCGTGACAGTCACCGCAAACTCTAAGATTTTTGGTGACCCTTATGGTTTTCCCAGGTGGCAAGCTCAGCATTCCAAAAGCCATAGCTAACTTCTCACTGTGCCCACAAAGAGCCACTTCCTTCTCCATGTCATCTGCATTAATCAAAGCATACTTCATATTGGGATAGTAACCTTCTTCCTTCATCTTCGCTCTTAACCTCTTCAGTAGCGACTCAATCTTTTTTGCTAATGGTTGTGAATCATCTCCTGCAACAAAGACATTAACTTTGCCCTTGATCTCTATCCAACTACACCCCGGATTCTTCTTTAAACCTCGCCGACCAATCTTCTCCCTTAACTTTCTCACTTCTTCCCACTTTTCTGCCTCAGCATATATGTTAGCTAGAAGAACATAATAGCCAGTGTTATCAGGCTCTAGTTCAAAAACATGTTCTGCAACTCTCTCTGCTAGTTTTACATCATGGTGGATCCTGCACCCACATAGCAATGCACCCCAGATCGTGGCATCTGGCTCAATCGGCATCATTCTAATGAATCTATAAGCCTTTGACAGATTCCCGGTTCGGGAAAGAAGATCGACCATACATGCATAGTGCTCCACTGTGGGCTCAATTTTGCATTCGTTTCTCATAGCATTGAAGAATCTCCATCCTTCATCAAGTAGTCCAGAATGACTGCAAGCATAAAGAATACAAATAAAGGAAACTCCATCAGGTTTGATTCCCGCACGCCCCATCTCATCGAAGGCAGCAATAGCTTCATGTCCAAATCCATGCATCCCATATCCAGCAATCATTGCTGTCCACGAGATCAGGTCCTTTAAAGGAATCATATCAAAAAGTACTTGAGCAAGGGCTAAAAGCCCGCACTTCACATACATGTCAACAAGTGCGTTGGCAACATATCGATCTTGAAAGTAGCCATTTCTTAAAACATGACCATGGATTTCCCGGCCCTTGGCTAAGGCTGCTAGGCTAGCACAAGCTGGAAGGACACAAGCGGCTGTTATGCTGTCGGGTTTCGATTCCTGTGGCATCTCAGAAAACAATTTAAGAGCTTCATTGGGAAGACAGTTTTTGGAGTAACCTCCGATCATCGTATTCCATGAGATGATGTCCTTTGTGGGCATATGAGAGAAAACGAAAAGAGCGTCTTCCATGCTTCCGCATTTGGAATACATATCCATCAAAGCATTACAGACGAACAAATTTGATTCCATTCCATTTTCTCGAATGTAATTGTGGACAGCCTTGCCGTTATCCAATGAGCCACTACAAGCACAAGCATTAAGTATGCTAGTTACGGTAAAGATATCTGGGATAACCCCGTCTCTCTCCATTTCATAGAATAGTCTTATTGCCTCACTTGAAAGACCTTCTCGTACATAACCAGCTATCATCGAAGTCCATGAAACTACACTTCTCTCGCCCATCTTTTCAAAAACTCGAACTGCTGCATCCAATTCCCCACATTTCATGTACATGTCTAGTAAAGTATTACGGAACATGATTTCCCCGTCAAAACAAGATTTTATGGCGTAAGCATGAACCGCTCTTCCCAAAAGATTAGTTCCAGTGTCCGCACAGGCCACAAGAACATTCACTATTGTAGCCAAATCCACATTAACTCCCGAACTAAGCATCCGTCTAAAAATCCCAACTCCTTTCTCCCCCATACCATTAGATGAATACCCACTTATCATCGAATTCCACGATATAACATCTCGGTCAGTCAATTCATCAAACACCTTTTGTGCACTTTCCACTCTCCCACTTTTGAAATAGAAAGCCACTAGAGAATTCAGGACCGTATTGTAACACCCAAAACCCAACTTATACAGATAGGCATGAACTCTTTCCCCTTCTTTTACATTCCCCGAGGCCCCAAAACACTTCAAAACACAAGACAATGTATGAGAGTTTGCTTGGATACCCAACTCTTGCATTTTCTTAAACAAGCTTACACTTTCCCTAAAATTACGAATCTTTGCGTATTCATTTATCACAAGATTCCAAACAAAAGCCCTGTCGGTGTAAATATTATCAAAAACCCATCTGGCTTCCTTCAAATCTCCACAATTCACATACATAAAAACGAGTTTTTCACCCAAATATCTATCAACCTCTACTTCATTATCACGAATAACAGAGTGAACCCTTTTACCATCTCGTAGAGATTTGCGTTGAGCACAGAGCTCCAAAACGGAGCAATAAGTCCTCGACTCGAGCTCGGACTTTTCGGACTTGCAAAGCAATTCCATGGCCTTTTTCAAATTGCCCTCCTCGCAGAAATAACTAATTTTGCTATTGTTGTTGTCGACAATCCGTTCGGTGGTGGTCTGAGTCTTGGCAACCGAAGCCGAGGCTCGGACTAGAGCAAAAGAAGAGCTTGAGTTAGAAGATAAAACGTTGGTTCTCTGACAGGGTTTCGAGAAATTACAACAATTATCAGAGGTCTTCGCAAAGTCTGTCTTATGATCATGGAAATTCGGGGAAACCCAGAATAAGGTTGACGAGGATTTCGCCATCGTGAGCATAGCGCTCTCTCTCTGATCAAATAAGAACGCTGGAAAATTTACAATCAACGGAAAGAAAAAATAATACTAATAAATTATTGCTTTGGGTATGGAGCGTTTGTGAACAGAAAGATTTTTTGCTAGGGGAAAGAAAATGATAACTGCACTTGAGAAAAAGATCATCATCTCGTCCATAGGACAATTTCTTTTCAGAAATGGATGGCAAAAAGACTTCTGAATTCTTCGGAAATGTTCATGGCCCAAAAAAAAAAGGATACCTCAGGAAATGGGAGAGCCAAACAAAAAAAAAAAAAAAAGGAAATGAAGTAACATTTTATGCGCTTATAAAGTACAAGGGTAAATTTTAATCTTGGCCTCTATATAATTTGTTTTATATGGACTTTTGAATTTTAAAATGTGAAAAATTATACTTAAAAATTATACAACTTGTCATTTTAATCTTTACGTTACTAAATTCGTTATACATTGGTAAATTAAGACAAGCACCATTTTGCTTTTTGGCCTTGTTCTTGTTTTTAACTTATATTTTGGAGAGAAAATTTTTGAATTTTGTTTCTCCAGTAAATTGAGTTTGATTAATTATTTTCTTCTTTTTATTGTATTTTTTTAACTATTTAGGTTGGGTTTGTATTCATATGAGTTAAAATTAAAATATATATATATATATATATATATGTGTGTATATATATAAACAAATAAGAAGAAAAAAGACACTGGAAAGTATGATTTCAAAAGCTGTCCAATACAACACTATAAAAGGATCAAAGCCAATGTCAAAATAAGACTAATATTCCTCTCATGCCAATTTAGCAAAGTCCCCATGTGCAATCTCAGTAAATGCCGTAGGGATAGTGATTTTAGGGTTTAAAATAAAAGGAACACGATTAGAGCCCCTAAATATGCAGGTGTTTGGAATGTCAGTTGAAAATAATTAGTTCAAACTAACTACAACATAAAGTTTTCAGCAGCTATAGTATAAAAAAATAAAAAATTACTATAATTTAAAACTCTCACATGCTAAATTTCTTAAACTTAAAACTTTAGTTCTAATTAACTTATCAAACAGCCCGTAAGATTTGTTTAAAATAACATTTATCAAATAATCGAGTGAGAATCATGTGCTTCAGATCTTCATATTTGACAGATCTAGTAATAGAAATACCAACATAGTACAAGTTACATAGTTTAACGGTAAGACTTGTCACATTTTAAAATTCAAAGATTAAAATAGGATAAGCTATACAGTTTAAAAACCAAAAATGGAATTAACACAAGGCATAAATCTCGCCGGCGAACAGTGATGCTTAAAATGACGTCATTTTGTATTTCTTAAAATTAGAATTTGCTCAAAAGATTGTTTGATAACTCCTTATTTTTAAAAGAACATGTAAAACTACAATTTTTGGAACAAAAATAGAATTTACTGCAGTCTGGATATAACACTAACATACATTTGCTAAAAGGGGGATAATTTGAAAAAAAAGGCCAAAAGAAATTTTCAATTGAAGAAATGACCTTTTCTTTTTTTGCATTAAAAAATATGTTTTTTTAGACAGAAAAACTATTCTAATTTTTTTCAAAAAGATAAAAAAAAAGATTATAACAAGGTAAGAAACCTAAACAGGATGAAAAAAAAAAACTAAAACCGTTTTATGCCTAAAAAGCCTCTTTTTTTAGTGTCAAAAACTAACAAAAAAAAAAGTCATTGACAAAAAAAATTTTCCCAAAAAGTTATTTTTAAAAATCCTCCGCTAAAAGACACAGTGGCTGGGAAAAAAGCTAGATAAATTTTAAAGCAGAAAATAGATAATGATATTGTTTAATAGAGAGTAAATTGAGAGGAAAAAAAATTGATAAATTTATGGGGCGAACCATTTCTCAATCTTCTAATTTTGAAAAGAAAAAGAGATAATTGTGTTGGTTAAAGAAAAGAAAACAAATTAAAAACCAAAAAAGAAAAAGAAGAAAGAGACACATAGACCAATATGAGAGGGGATAAAACATAGTTTGACGTACGTATGCATCTATGCACTCAAGCATGTGTTTTGACCAAAGACTTTTTGTCTACAGACAAGTCAAACATGTAGGTAAAAAAAAGCGGACAGACAAAACATAAAATCAATTGGACGGTGTATATGAAAAAAATAGAAGCTGAGAGGATGATTGAAAAAGAAAACATATGTAAATAGGAACATATTTAAAGAAAACTGCCCTTACATGAGCACCTTGAAGAAAACGTATTTATGAGAAACTAGCAGTTGTAGGGATCGGATTAAAAAATAGTTTAAATAAAGACGTGTTAGAGAAAAATTATTTTTTCTGTCAACTAAGGGGGAAAAAAATTGTTGGATCGCTTTTGATATAATAAGAATTACACTAAAAAAATTAAATATAACATTGTAACACCTATAATTCTGTTTAAGACAAAGAGAATCAAGAAAGGATACGTTATACAGTTTCACATTACTAAACACTATCTCCTAATAGCATAATAAAAAATTGGGTCTCATACCACTTCTTCAAATACTATTAATGTTTTGTACCATTTTTTTAAACCTTTTTATTCATAACACTTTTAACATACAATATATCTAAATTACTCCTACAAAAAATCTCACTACCTAACTTTTCCTATCTTTTTTCCCTCACTCTATGTTTCACGCTCTTCCCTCTCTCTCTTGTGCCTCTTTCTCTTTCCTTTCTCTTTCTATTTCCTAAAAGTGGTATGTTTTACCGAGTGTTTGGAAAGGTGGTGGGAACCATGATTCCTACTACTTTTTTAGTTATAAACAATATAAAGCTCTCACATGCTACAGTAACAATAAAAAATCGTTATAGTGTAAAGCTCTTACATGCTACAGTAAAAGTGATTCTAACCAACAGTTCCCACCACCTTTTAAAAACTTTATTATTTTTTTTTTTTTATAGAAGTGATAGGAATTACAAGTGGTGCCACATAAGTGCTATTTATCACATTGATTCATAACATGAGACCTTTTGAGGTGAAGCCCAAGAGCAAAATGTGCGAGCTTAGACTCAAAGCAGACAATATCATACCAAGTGAAAGTACAAGTTGCCACAGATGATATTAGAGACTTGACCCAACTGGAAGGATGGTTAAATGGGACTTAGACCACCAAATGTGAGATGATTGTGATAATTATAATTCTCTTGTGGCAAAAAAGGCAAAGAAATGATGGATTATATAGTTCTACATCACCTGGTAACAATCATAAATAATGGTTCATAACTAAGTATGCTATCTTCTAGTTGGAAGTGTAGCCAATAAGGACGTTGGACCACCAAAGGTGGAATGATTGTAACAATCATAATTCCCTTAAGGCGAAGAAGGCAAAGAAATCATTAGTTGTGCAGCCTCACATTGTCTAGTAATAGTCATAAGTAAGGATACTATTTTCTAGTAATATGAGGCCTTTTGGAATGAAAATAGGAGCAATTGGGAAAGAAAATAGGAGCAATTGGGAAAGAAAATAGGAGCAAGCAATGGAAAAAAAAAAAAAACATTCCAAAGAAGCACGTTGCCATGATATGATCGTAGAGAAGCTTTTTTTTTTTTTTTTGGGTGGGGGGGCGGGCGGTGGCGCTGGGGGAAAACATTAAAAAAGATCCAATGAGGAAGGAAAAAAGAAAATAAGAAGGAAAAGTTCTTTTTTATTTAAAGAACAATTTGAAAGAAATTATTTTACCATGATTATAGCAAGAGAAAATTATTTTATTAAAAAATGCCTGTCTTATAAATTTGCAATAATAACCCGTGCGCTGGAGGGTGCACCAAAAGAACTTTTATCTCTTTGATCGATGTATAGATTATTTTTTATTTTTTTAAGAAAAAAAAAATCCCCATTCCAATTTCCATGCGTGACTCACAAGTTAAGGGATGAATTTTGCAACTTTACGTCACATTTGAGGGACCAAGTTGCAATATCTTGCTAACGAAAGCTCATAGGATGTCTAAGAGAGCCGTTAAAAGTAAAAAGTTTTATTTAAAAGCTATAATATATAAATTTTACACTATTGTAATTTTTTAATCTGGTGAAATTTTTATACTATTTGTTAGTTGAAAATTAGAACTAACAGTTTCAACCGATAAGCTAAATAACAAGTTATAAGCCATTTGGTACCTAAGTTTATTAAGGCAATTTCAATCATAAAAACGGTTTAAACTGACATTTGATTGAGTAATAACTAAAGTCAGTTTAAATCGTGAAGGCGGTTTAAAATGGATTAAACCCTCAAAAATCAAACTTTACTCCCCTTCAAATTCACATAGTTTAAACCATTTATACAATAAAAACCATTCTTATTCTTATTTTTTATTCATAAACTATAGTTTTTTAAACACTAATTATCGTTTTAAACTTGATGTAATGTTTTATTTTCGTTTTAAATTTTTACGTTCCAAATACTAGTTCAATAGCACCGTTTAAACAATATAATTTTGAACCTGCAGTTTAAATTATAAAGTTTTAAACTACATTATTTTAAATCCGTGTATCAAATAAACAATTAATTTTTGAGATAATTAGAATACGAGGTTGTTTTTGTAATTACAACAAAAAACGGTGAGGTGTGTACATTTGTCAGGCTGAGAAAGTAGGAGGATGACTTGGGTCAATGTGATCCGCTTGCATATTCCAAAATCGAATCTCATGCTTTTATGGGAAATTTGTTTGCGTATTTGGGATCCCAAACCAAAAAAAAAAAAAAAAAGGCTGGGGTGGTTGTTGTACAGACACATATTGTGTTCTTCGCTTTCCCAGTTTCTCCTCCATCAGTAACCATCCCAAGATAAGGAAAGGCCATTTTCTGTCCGAGAGGTATGTGGATTTCTTCAACTTGAAAGCCTTGCTTATCACTTCCATGAAAAGCCCTCTTCCTCGAATTTTTTTACC
>CAMOHE010028978.1:0-38316 GCA_946598075.1 Artocarpus hirsutus | reverse complement strand
TTAATGTTGATATTGAAATTGCAACGAATTACGTAGTTGAGAAGTAAATAACTTTCGGCATGAAACTATATTAATGTCATCATCAGAAATGTTATGATTATATGAAATGCGTTTTGGAATTAATTGCTACATATATATAAAAAATTTATTTTGGTTTGACCACTCTAAGTTAATAATTGTTGGAGCGTATATTTGTATATGATCGAAACTTTTAGTTCTTTATTTTTCTAATAAAAGAAAGAATCTTGTTTTTCTTCTGAAGTGGTCAAATATTTGCACACCTATACTTATATTATATGTGTATATGTAAATATTATATATTTGTGTATAAAGAAAGGTCACATTTCAACTATATTATGAGGCCGGACAGTGCAATTGCATGCAAATGCACATGTCAGATGCCGACTCATGACTGGGTCCCTGAGAAATAAAATTCATTGCCCACTTGCAATTGCATTCTGATTCAAAACATTTTTTTTATTGACATCATTGTCCCTTAAAATCTGTTTGGTATTGTTTTTGAAAGTTTTTAGGAATGTTTTTGCACCCTTTTGATACCAAAATTTCAAAAACACTATCAACATATTTTTTCAAAAATTTTTATTTTTTAAAACAAAATCATTTTCGTCTATTTTAAAAACACTATTAAACAGGGCCTCGGAATTCCCATGCTTCTAAATGGTTTTGTTTTTTTTTTACCTCTCCTAATTGGTGTTTAAGAAGTCAAGGGGATTCCCATGCCAAAGAAAATTAAAAAAAAAAAAGATTATAAAGTGGAGTTTCTACAAGGCTCTAATGTTCGTACACGTGGCAGCAATTTAAATGGGCACTGAATATATAGGCGCACTATTCAGGCAAAGTTCGATATGTTACAATCGGGTTCACTTGGTCACACGGGTTTAGTAAGGCAGCAAAGAAGCCGGATTTTTACTTCAGTGGGGACATAACTATTTTTTTTTCCTTGAAGAATAAAAATAGAAATGAAAAGCTGTAAAGTCTCATGGAACATAGATGCACAAAATCATATCTTAATAGAGGCAAACTAATTAAAAATCACAAATTTTTAATGGTCATTGAAAAAAGAAAAAACAATAGAGGTAGTTGCTCTCACTCGTTCTCGCCCCCTCCCTGAGTAAGGGGGGAGGTGAGACGAACATCATGTCTCAATAAACCAATAATAGTGATTTGAGTGGGCCTTCTTTGTGCAAATTAAAGCAGGATTTACTTAGTTAAGCTAACAATAGATCCTAGGAAAACCAAATCAGCGCCCATATAGGTGCCATTTGGTTGTATGACTGGTGCCCCTTAGCTTTATTTTTAGAGAAAATACAAGAAGCAAGACACATGGTGCGTATCAAATTCTCTTTATTAGGGGCATTACAATTACATGTGTACAAAATTAATCGCCTGAGTTGTTTTATTATTTGGAATCTCCCTTCAAAGGCAGAGACGGATGTATGAATTTTTATGGGGGTGGGAAGCAAGGTAAAGTCGAAAATTTAAGCTTAAAATTACAATACAACTATATATATATATATATATATTTCTTTATCTTTCTCTTTTTTAACTCTATTTTATTTATTTTATCTTTTTTATTCTTCATTAAATGTGTACTAGAATTTAATTCACTATTTAAAATTTAGAGTCCCAAGAATTTATATAGTAGTATAGTTGATTTATTTTTATTCTTTAGGATTTTAAGTTCAAAATCTGAATGTATTTTAAAAGTCAAAATTTGGGTGCCAATGAATTCTTTCATACACTGTTTATTTATATTTCAGTTTTTTGAAGTATGAGTACGCTTGTCAGAACTTGGGGCATAACTGAAAGCTTTTGTAATATTCTCAATTAATGTTGTTATTTAAAAATTTCAGGGGTAAAGCAGTAAAAAAAAAAATATGGCAGGCAAGAGCCATTGGACTGGGGATGGCCATACCTTAGGCATAACATAGGTCTGCCCATGAAAGCAGAGAAAGATGGGCTCCCATGTTTGTTGGGTAATCGGTGGCATGATATTGTAATAATCAAGAAATCACAAAGTAAATTAAATTTTAAAGACTTCACATGTAATTTATGTATAGATTGTTATACCTGAAAATTAAGATAAGAGTTTTGTAATTTCCTTTTTATATATATTTTCCGTTGATTAACTAGACACATTTCAAATCAAGTCTTGTAATTTGAAAAAATGGAGACTACAATGAGAGGTGAAGCTACTTAAGGACTAAGAAACAGCGAAATTTTTGTTTTTTTTTTAAATTTTTACATAAAATATAATAAAGTTAGTGTTTTATCTTTTTTAAAATTATATTTAGCCTCTCTTAAAATTTTATTTTGTCTTCGTTAAAATTTTTCAGCTCTTTATTTGCTCTCACCTTTCCCCCTCTTGAGTAATTTTTCCAGTTCCACCTCTGTCTACAAAGATGTTTGACAAAATCAGTTCTAATCAAAACTTTTGGTTGCTACAGTATAAAGTTTTCATCTGTTATAGTGATTAAAAAAAAAAGCTACAATACAAAACTGTCACATATTACAGTTTTTAGTTCAATATTTCAGTTTTAACTACATTTTTTAAGCACTCTATATTTCATATATATATATATATATATAGATTAAAAATTTAGCATTAGAAAACAAAAAATAACGTCATCAATAATTTGATAAATATATTTGCAGAGATGGCAGTTGGCATATGTTGCAGGCCTGCCTGCCGTCTCTCCGATGATTAATTTAACCAATCAACAAAATTAATCTTAATTAATTACCTCGGTTAGACACGAGATGGTCGTTGCATTCGTTCGCCAGGGCAAAATGTCAAAAATGTCCCTCCTCTGTCTGTCCTTTTGCGATTTTACCCCAGAATATTACACGTGAGTGGTACAATTTCTGTTTCCATATTGGGCAATTTTCGAGAACGACACTGCGACAAAGCATGCCCGTGACGATGGATGGTAATTTGGTCATTTTATAGCTCCGGTGGTTGAAACTACAGTGGCAAAGCCATATTTCCGTAGATATATTTTTTTTTGGAAAGAAATTCAGTGGAATTCTCATCCTTTCTCCCTGCAAGGTGGGGCCGTGAGGAGGGCCTTTTTAGAATATTAAATTTTATTAAAATATCCTTAGAAAGCGACAAATTATGAGCAAGACTCCCTGGTCTCTGATCAATTGCGGCAAAGTTTGAGATATTTCCAAATTACGGAAAAACCAATATGTTTAGGCATAAATAAGACCCCAGAAAGTAGTGAAATTAACGTAATTGCCATGGACAAATTAATCCTGCTTTTTGGACAATTAACTTAAAAACTTTTTTTTCTGTAAAAAAAAAAAATAAAACTTTTTTTTTTTCTTCATCGCATCGATTCCCTTTAGTTTTTCGTTTTGGCTACTTGAACCAAAAATTTTAAAATTAGTGCTGTTCAAGTTGATAACGAGGTTGAATATATTTGGATACAAACCTGAGAGTCATTTTGGAGCAAACTGTCAAAATTTAACCTTGTTTTCCATGCAAATAAATAAACAAATACTACCTTATTGGTAGCTTACAGTTTTAACCATCAAATATTCATCGGATTGTGCGTAAAATCGTTATAATGATTTGTTTGACATGATTATAATTTGATCTAATAATTAAAATTTGTTTGTACGGAATTTGATTTGCTTTGTAATTGAATATTTTTACAAACTTCACAATAAGGGAGCAAATTTTGGAACTGTTCATTTTAAGTGTAGGAATTTTATTTTGTTTCTCTAAATCCTATAATCCTTCACTAAAATATTTACACTAGATTAAGGAACCTACGACTTGAATGAATCCAATATTTGTTAGTTGTTTAGGACTCAAGACATACTTGTTTTATCGAATATTTTTGTATTTTTTATCACAAAATTTAAATTTAAATATTTTTATTTTTTATTTTTGCAAATCTATGAACAAATTACGACGTATTAGATTTTTAAAACTCGACTTTTATTTTTTAATTCTAACAAAACCCAAAATTTTCCTTTTAAAAGCAGGGAATTTGATTGAATCCACCATACATTATTGTTTGACTAACAAATTACTTTATAATACTTTTGAATGATCTCTATTTACATTCTAGAAAAAGTAAAGAAACTCGAGTCTCGTATCATTAAATTATAAACACAAACAACAATCTATGAGGACCTTAGGCTACTCCACTTAATAGATTGACTTTTTAAAATAAAAATCAGGTCTTTAGAAATTCTAAATTCTATCATAATATCAAAGATCAACAAGGCCAAATGAGTGATTTGATCCATCCAATACAAAATTAATAACTCCAAAGAGAACACTATTTTACCGGAATGTGTAAAAGGTTAAAAAACCCGAGTCCAAACACAAATACAAACTTAACATGTTGACCTTTTTAACATAAAAGCCAAGTCCTTACAAAGTCTAATCCCATCACATCCTTGAAAGTAAGTACTTGACCAATCAGATACCATATATTAGCATATATAAATATGATTTCAAAATTTTACCTAAGGTTACTATTAGCATATTAATTATTTTGGTTCCAATTATCAGTAATATTGCTTTAAATGGGGAAAAACTGCTGTCGGAAATGTGAACTTAAGGAAAAAAGATAAGCTAGGGGCATTGTCATTATAACCCTAGTGTCCTAGGGGCATTTCTAATCCATACAAAGTTACATCCAATAGTCCCTTAAATAGACATATATAATAAATGTTCACATTACAATACAGAGCCAAAGTAGACCAAACTTTCCTTGTGTTCATCTTCTGACTGCATCATTATCTCTCCTCTCTTCCCTTCACCATAAATGGAGGAGAATTTCCTGGGTTTTTTGTCTTCCTCCGGTCACAACAAACCCAATCTTCTCTGTTTCATTTTTCAGAACATAAAATTCTTCTTCTCTTACATATAAACAAAAATATATATCTATTTTTTTCTCCGAAATACCTAGCTAGCAAACCAAGAGCAAGTGAGAAAGGAAGAAATTAGAGTTTTGTGAAGAAAGAGTACAAAAAAGTCTTGTTAGTATATAGATATATAAAGACACCGCTTTTTTTTTTTTATCCTTTTCCTTGTTTCCAATATAATGTCAATCATCAGTACAGGTGGTGAGGGTGGGAGCTTATCTTCAGGGAATAACAATAATCTTGCTAAAGAAGAAACTAAAGTAGCAGTAGTAGCTGTGGGAAAACAAGAGGTAGTGGAAAACCTCCAATATGCCTCAAATTCTTTATCCTCAACAACTACTCTTAGCAATGGCTCTACCACCCAACAACTTGTGCTTGATCAGCAATCTCCCCCAGCTAAGAAGAAAAGAAACGCTCCTGGAAACCCAGGTATATATGTATACATGTAGACTTTTACTCTCTCTCTCTCTCTCTCTCTCTTTCTCTCTCTCTAGAATATATGTAAATATATGTATGTATGTACACATACATATGTATGTAGATATAGACACACACACTCACATGCATCTATATTTACATAAACACACACACATACATAAATATCTGTGCGCATCTATAAGTGTGTGTGTGTGCGCGCGTCACTACTTTGTTTTTCAGAAGTTCCTAGCAAACTAGTTTAATTTCTCCATATTCACTTATGATTATTGATAGAAATGGATCTTTGGAATGGGGTTTTATAGGAGAATTATTGGGTATTATTATCTTTTTCATGATTATAAATAGTTGAGCATAATGATTTTTTATACAGGTATATATTGTTTTACATTGATCTGAGGCAATTTAAATTTTAAAATTCTTTAGATTAAGTCTATTAATGAATTGATCTCGTGGGCATTGTTTATAATAAAAAAACGAAGGGAAAATTTTATCATTTTTCAATTTAAACTGAGTTCTTAGCTTTATTTTCAAGCTTAAATTATCGAACGTACATGTTAATGGGCCTACTGTTAAAAGTCATAAGGTCGTGAGCATCAAGGCCAGACAGCAGGTGATTTTGATTCAGTAGTACTTGAAGAGAATCAGAGGGATTAAAAAAAAATTCTTAGATTTCGATTTTCTTCCTTTTTCAGGAGAGGAATAATTTTGTTTTTCCCTCATAAAAAAAAAGGCCTAAAAAAACAATGTTGAATTATTGATGCCCAAGTGGTTGAAAGGGGTTCAATTATTGGCTTGGGATTGCAATAGCTAATAATTGCAGTAAACTGTTTGCCTTTTGCTTGACCAGGCTAGCTATTCTCTACTTTTTTCTAAGCTCTTTTTGTTTTCAACTGTTACATACTTTCCCTTGCCCATGGAATATCTCTCTTGTTATTTCAAACTCTCTCTTTATCACCTTTGATTTTGGTTCATGTTCAAAACTTTTTTTTTTCAAATGGTATCAAAACCCTTTTTTTGGTTAGCAATTTCTTCTTACTTGAATTTTGTCCCCTATGTTTATAATGTTACTTTAATGGAGTGCTCACAAGATTTTGTTCTTTAAAATGCATTTTAGTATCTTATTCCAAACTTTTCTGATGAGGTTTTTCCCCCCCTCCTCTCTCTCTCTCTCTCCTTTTTTTTTTTTTTTAAAAAAAAATGCTTTTTAAATGCTTTTGTGCAATCTTCATTTAAGGGTGCCAAGTTGAAGGAGTGGAGTAGATTTAAATTGAAATAAAAAGCAAGAAGATATATACACACGCATAATGTGAATCAGAAATACGTCAAGGTTGTGTTTTTTTTGGACCGTCAAATTTGTATATCAATTAATTCATAACATTCTAAAGGCGGGTTGAAGATTTAATCTCTTCTATATTTCCACTTTTGAGTATTTTCTACTAGGCTAATAGATTATATGGCGGTGGCGGATTTGTTGAAATTAGAATAGATCATATCTGAGCACATTCTTTGAATATAATCAAGTCAAAGTATTTCCATTCTATAGGTGGCCTCAAAATTTCCGTCATAGACAAAGAAAATAGGGACGAAATGTCGCAGATAATTTCTCTTTTGTCCCCCACACAAAAAGACATAAAAATGTATTACATGATATATTCTTACCCACAAAGAACTACATAGTATCAAATATCGTAACCTACAAAAATGGTTACTTGGTAAATTAGCTAGCTAATTAATATTAAATATTAATGTATAACATGATATATTCTAACCCACGGAGAGCTACATGGTATAAATATCATAACCTACAAAATCGTTACTTCGTAATTAGCTAGCTAATTAATATTAAATATTAATGTATGTAATGCAGATCCAAGTGCTGAGGTGATAGCCTTGTCGCCGACCACCCTGTTGGCCCGAAACCGCTTCGTGTGCGAAATCTGCAACAAGGGTTTCCAAAGAGACCAGAATCTTCAGCTGCACAGGCGAGGCCACAACCTGCCATGGAGGCTGAAGCAAAGAAACAGCAATGAGGTCATAAGAAAGCGGGTTTACGTCTGTCCGGAGGCGTCCTGCGTGCACCACAACCCGGCACGGGCGCTCGGAGACCTGACGGGCATCAAGAAGCACTTCAGCCGGAAACATGGCGATAAGAAGTGGAAGTGTGAGAAATGCTCCAAGAAGTATGCTGTCCAGTCTGATTGGAAGGCACATTCCAAGACCTGTGGTACTAGGGAGTACAAATGCGAATGTGGAACTCTTTTCTCCAGGTATATATATGTATGTATATATATATATATATATTATTTATTTTATAGTATTAATCATTTTTTTAGCTTGGACAATATTCTATAAATTATATCAAGATTGGTTAGTAAACTTTGGATAAGAGATAAATTTATATATACATGCTTGTGGATGCAGGCATAGTGTCACGACCGGATTCTTATGTAGTATAGATGAACGAAAAAAGGTTTATATGGTACTAGTGAATGTTTAAAAATTTTTAAATTTTAATGTTTCATTTGTGATTTTACTATTTAATTTGACATTAAAAATTATGCATTTACTATTGATTAATTTGTTTTCATAATTAGCAGAAAGAATCATACTTTCTCGTCTTGTAAAACTTGATTGTTTAGATAATTAGTAATTACTGGGATAGGTCACTTAGTGAGATCGATTCATGGGCATAGAAAAAACCTCCTTGCGAAGGTTTTTGTAATTGATTATTCGTGAGTTTTACATCTTTAACTTTTATATGTCTTATTTTTAAAAGAAATTTGATTGCTTGAATTTGCACTTAAAAAAATTGATTTCTAGAGTGTGATTGATTTTTTTTTTTAACCAGAATTAGTTGTCAATCACTCCCCTTCTCAGAGTAGCCTTAGAATATGAATTAGTAGTAGATTTCTCTCTTTATATGTTTGGAGACTCGAATATTCCAAATTTTAAAAAGAATTTTCTGCGTCCTCCAAGTTTGACTATTCAACTAACATTTTATTTAATAAATATTTTAAATTTTAGCTCGAATATTCAACTTATAAAATTGTTGTTTCAGTCCTTATCCATCCTATTAAATAAGATTCCCATAGACAATATTGTCACATTATAATGTATCATCTCTTTTAGCAATGAAAAAACATCCTTTATGTTTCAACAGAAGCCAAAAAAAAAAGGGTTAAAAAATTCATGCGTAGTATTACTTTTTATATTATATGGTGCTCATATCCTTTATGATGCTACGCATTAATACAGGAGAGATAGCTTTACCACCCATAGAGCTTTCTGCGACGCCATAGCTGAGGAAAGCAAGAAAACGACACAACAGCAGCTGGGAACAGCTCCCTCCAACATGCAGGGATGCCATCCGAATTTACAAGCAACCCAAATCTCCAGCCGAGAGCTCATCTCTTCACTCCTAAATACCACCAATATTATAAACATGCCTCCCACAAACGACAGCGAAAACATTCTCAACACGTACCATATTGCCAACCCACCACTACCAACAGATCAAACATCAGAAGATCATGATCATGTACTAATCAAGCACAACAACATGAGCAATAATATCGTTCCCAGCCATCTGATCATCAAAAGCCCCCCAGATCATAATCACCATCATCAACAATCTTTGAACAACATGTTCTCATTTAAAAACTCTTTGTCGTTGGACCACCAATCGGAGTGCCAAAATGGTTATATGTCGGCCACGGCACTGCTGCAGAAGGCGGCGCAGATGGGGTCCACCGTCAGCAGCACTGCAAGCTCGGTGATGGCGCCGTCGAGCTACGCCGGCTTTGACGTTCATGATCATCCTTGTCAGTACGGCCATGGATTCAACGTGAACAATAGTGGTAGTAATAGTGATGTTGGGGTTTTCAGTGGCCTAATATTTAATCATGGTCACAGCCAAAATGGTAGTGATTTTGTGAATGGTACTAGTAATAGTAATATTGGGGCTGGGAACGACGTCGTTTTGCATGGTGAGAGTTGTGAGAATATGGGTTTGGCTAGCGGTGGCGGTGATGTGATGACCGTTGACTTCTTGGGGATTAATGGGAAGTCAACGAGACCACCAGGGAAAGTTCAAGCTGTGGTGAGTCTTCATGAGCAGAACAATAGAGAAGCAGTACTAGATCATCACGATCATCAAGATCATGATCATGATGATCATCAACATGATGATGGAGTGATGAGGTTTAATGGAGGAATTGGGCATTTGGAGGGTCTGAGTCAGTTTGAGCAACATGCAGGGATGGGAATTAAGCATATTTGGGAGGTTTAGTTTACTAAGATAAGTGCTTGGGATTTTGTACCAATTATATAATTATTGTTGATCAGCCTTCTAGATTTTTCAATCAATGCGAAGAATTTTAGTAGAGTGTACTAGTTTCTTGTCTCAATTTTCTTCTTTGTTCGGTCTCCTTTCTCCGTTGTGCAGTCAGATCAAATAATTATTCGAATGTGATGTGTCATTTGCTTAACTAATTTGACACGTTAACTTTATTGCTGTCTTTTCTTGACCATTATGGGATTGATAATGGTACTTATGGCGAGAGATATTATGCTTTAAAACTTTATTACTAATAAAACTAATAAGATTAAAACTTATAATTTTATAAATAACAAGATTTTAAGTTTAATTTTATAAAGATAAAAAAGATTTCTCTAATATAAAATGGTATTGCTAGCTATTCTCTTTATTGACAACCATGAAACAAAAACATCATAATATATTTATATATATATGTAGACACATATATAATATTATTATAAAAAATAAATAAATGTGAACCACTAAACTGGATAAGCTTCACCAAGCTGTGGAGCTGAACTCGGAACCGCACATCTCATCAAGAAACCAAATGGAAAAGCGACATACGTAACACCATTTCATTTCACGTTGAATTCTTGCCAAAACTTGAATACTTTTTAGAGAATAATCATACACTACTAGATAATACTAGATCCTTTGAATTTTCTGAAAATAATGAATTCAAAAATCCTTTTTTTAGTACCATGATAAACCAAACAACAACTCTACCACACACAGTAAAATAAGGTATATTCAAATTTCCTTCCATAATTACTTATAAACGACATGTTCGCCAAGATTAATTTTGGTTTATCAACTAAATAAATAATAGAATTTATAATTACTTAAGTACTGCTAGTAGAATTAGCCAAAAAAAAAAAAGAGAAAGAAACGGATAACACACCTTTGAACAACGTAAAGCTACTCTCCGGTGCTTTTAACAAAAGTAACACTAAAGAATTAGAGATCACTGGATCCTCCTCCATTGAACAATGCCAGACCTGGTGGTGGGAGAAGGAAAAATGTTGATGAACCAGTTGTTGCATTTGGGCCTCCTGGTACAACCGGCGAGCTCAATGTTAGCGTCATTTTCTCACCAGTTCCTCTTGATTTCAAGTAAGCTCAATTAAGTCTGTTTGGTTGAGGGGAAAGAAAATATGAAAGAAGAAATGCATATAATATAGGTCAGGAATAAAAAGCAAGCAATGTTCAGTGGCGAAGCCAAAGAAAACTTTTTTAGCGGGGACATAATAACAAAAAGAAAAGAAATGTTATCTATTGTTGCATTACAACACAAATATGATATTTTTGTGAGTGGGGCACAACTATAATTTTCTTTATCTATCCAAGGTATACCTAGAATTTTCTAATAGGATTTTCTAACAATTTATCTTTAAAAAAGAAATTTTTTGAAATCTCATCGGCGTACATGTTCACACCAAGTGTAATACGACTCTACCACATGATATGATTCTTTTTTAATTGTATTTGATATGAATTCTTTAAAATGCAAGCTCTTTGAAGTTTGAAGGATTTAAAATCTCTCACTCAGTTTCTTTCCACCTCTCTCTTTTTCTTTTTTTTTTTCCAACCAAACAACTATAGATCCATGCATTTTTGTTTGGTAATAGTGCTATTTTGCATACCGAATGAAGTTGATAACGCTGTCAACATCCAAACATTCAAATATGAAAATTAGCAACACTGGTAACTTAACCTGATCAGCTTGAAAACAGGATTGGTAACTATGCTTTCCTAACATTTGCAGCAACCTTTTGAAAGTGCATTTTGTGGCGTGTTTACAGAATCGAAGCATTTGGTGGAGCAAAGGAGGCAGGAGAAGCTATAGTTAGAACCATTAGAGGATCAGGCAAACGACCTGAAGTGAAAGGAACTTTAGTAGAGTCAACTTTGAGAGAAGATCCTATGAGGAACGCTTATTACCATGAGCTAGAATTCAGGGTTGAGAGCCCCTCATTTCGCAGACATAACATTGCGGTTTGCTGCGCTCGCAGTGGGAGATTGTTTACCCTGAATGCTCAGGCGCCGGAAGCGGTATGACCAGAAGTGAGGTTGAACTTTCAGAGAATCGCTGAATCGTTTAGTCTCACTATTTGACATGGACAGAGAAAAAAAACTCGCTTTCATAAATCCCCCGAGCTATTATACCCGGATTGCATTATTTTCCTACTTCAAATGTTTTGTTCCAAAAGATCTTTCCAAACTTTTAGGAGTTTAATTACGGGGATTAAAGCACAGAAAGACACTGTTTATGTAATTTCTTTGAAAATTTTGGGGGGATAAGAAGAGAAAAGAAAGAACAGAAAGGCCTCCCAATAACTTTGGAGATTTTATAATAAGTATGATTTAAAGTGCCACGTTCATGGTCCAAGGTACAAATAGCTTTTTAACTTTTTGAGTATAAAATAGAACCCTAACAAATTTACACATTGGATATTCCTCAGAGGGTCAGCCATTAATGTCTAAACAATAGATACAAGAGAGCAATTCAAGCACAAGCTATCTGTCTTTGCTTTGGCATTTTCTCCATGTTTTCGGAGACCGCTGCTGTAAGATTCGGATCTTCAAATCCGAGCTCAGAACCAAGCCTGCACAGAAGCACAAAGAAAAATTTGAGTTAACTAGTGTTGTCAGACAAGAAATTTCTATAAATGCATAGAAACAAATAAGGTCGGATTAACTGCTGGTTTTCTTACTTTGGATCAAGTACCAATTTTTGAACTTCTTTAATGGCTGAACTTGCAGCGTAAAGCGATATCTTTCCTACCTGTATTAAAACTTAATGAGGGCTCAAAAACATCACTAGATGCATGATAAAACAAACGCATGTGGGGAAAACAAGGCCGTTGTCTGCATAAGGGGGAAATATTCTGTTCTGACCTCCAGTACTTGAAGTTTTGCTTCATGATCATTTGGGAGACAACGAATTTCTTCAGCCAATTTTACAGCCTCCCCCAAGCTTTCAGGAGATAAGAAATCAAGGCCTAACTGAACCGTGGACTGAAAAAGCATACACATAATCGATATAAACAATAAGGATGACCTCACAAACCGAACTTGCAGCAGAAATCTAGAGTAGCCCATACCTTCAGGGGAAAAAAAAAAGGGCACAAAGATTAGCATGTTAGATTTCTTAATCCAATTTCTGTGGATCTAATTTTCTTTATACGGTCCTTGTTTTTGGCTAAAGAAAATGTATTCTAATTCAACGTTCAGAAAGTCAGCAACCTGTTATTGGTGTTTTTCCTCCCAGGAAAATACCGTTCAAAGAATATTTACCAAACAAAGTATTATCTCAAGCAACATCATAAAATTTTTCCCCATGTAACTAGTTCCTATAGAATCTACATATGCAATCACGTAAGGATAATCCGGGTAAAGTACGTTTGAAAATTGAAATCTTCCGATTTCATTTGAAATGGTAGGAATTACAATTGAAAAACGTTAATATTAAATGCATGGTCAAACGTCCTCACCTGAAGATTCCTAACTTGGAAAGGGCATCCAGCTGGTACAAAAACAGCTTGCTCCAAATGCTGTTCAAAGGACCAAGGCTCTACTCCTGAAAGAGAAGCAGAATACCTTTGTCTTTGTTAAAAGTTAATTTAAATCAAATTCAGAGTCATACATTACATAAAATATCAAATCAGTAAAAGAAACAACTGGTATAGACATAACAACATTCGGCTAGGAGTGTGTTGCAGTATAGAAACAACTGCACATACATGAAACAATCCCAGAAGAATCAAAAGTTAGAACTCAGCCTCAAACTAAACTGGTGTGTATAGAATTATGAGCGTATTCATTCATAGGTTCCACTTTCAACATATTCTCAAAATATTTTCTTAAACGGGACGGAGCAATTTGAACAGATTCTGGTAAGCTTTCAATTTTTGAGGTATAACATTGCCACTAGGGAAAATTTATTCCTTGTGGTCAACAGAAATTTTAAAAAAAGAGGATACCACAAGAAAAATAACACCTCAAAAATGGCAATCCCAAAAGCAGAGCACCAGTGTCAAGTGTAGCTCAAAACAGAGAGCTAAACTAAATAAAATATCAGTTTTAGTCATCCTCACCATATTCTTCCTTCAGTTTCCGTTTGTGATGCTTGTTCAGGAAGAATCTTTCATCATGAAGCGGCTTTGCCACCTGTAATCCAAATATTTTAGTCAACAGCAAGCGCAAAAGCAAGCAAACAATTTGAAAGATGTAACAGTAAAAATGTTCTGGCCTGTTTGATTCATAGGTTTGAATAGAAATTCATCAATTTTTTTTGTGAAAGAACACATTGTAGCAAAAATGTACCAATTGTGGTTCAAATTGCAAACCAAACAGGGTGTAAGAGAGAGCTTACAAAATCATTCTTTTCACTGTTGGGCTCTCCAAATTCTGTGTGATGTCTTCTCAGATACTCTATAACTTGCGGAACATCCTGACGGCGAAAAACATCCCAAAAAACTCCTGGACGAATCTTTTCAGAAGCATCTCTACCATCTTGGTTCAACCGTTCACAACTGATAGCATCCCCTTCGATACTAGAAGTATTGTCAATGCCTTGATCCATCATTCTCTCATCTTTATTTTCATCCAAGCTCGGGCCATATTCATTATCCAAACTGTGGTCGCCAAGTGATAAATCAGGTGACCTACCCTCGTCCAGACCTATATTTTGATCTCCTTGGAAATCTTTATCCTTGGGTTCCTTGACATTTTGCGTCCTTTCAAATTTTATCCTCTGCTGACCATTTAGCTTTGCCTCACATGTATGCACCAATAGATAGACCTAATAATACACATACATAAATATGATAAGATCAGTACCAATAACCAGAGCGTCCCTTAAGTATTTATTAGTTGGATTTCATTAGGTCAGAGTTATTAAAGCATCATAAAAAATCAACTACAGAAAAATCATACCAGGTATCAATCAAATTATCTTTAGTAGTTCTTGAACAGACAATAACCCTTGAAATTAATGACTTTAAGTGAACAAAACAGGAGAACAACTAACCATGTCGCGTATGTTGAAATGAAGATTGGTAACACTGTTGCCTCTACCAAGTTCCTCATAGGTTCCGTAGGAAATAAAAATCTTAGGCCCTACGTCATTTTGCAAAGAGTAATGTGGCAGTTTTGCTGCAACATTTAGAAGACCCCACTTGGAGTGGATATACTCAAGTAAAGGGAATTTACTAATAAATTCAGGTCTCTGGTATAACAAGAACTCCTCAGATGCACTAGGGGAAGGCCAATCCTTCAACTTCAACATTTCTGGCTGACCATTTCCATCAATTTGTCCCTCATAGTAGCCTTTTATGAACTGACCAAGTTCGATATTAACCTGCCATGATGTCAAACCACAATGGTTGATAAGACTTATTATTCAAGATCTCAACCAATCAACAAGTTATTCAAGTAAAAAAAAAATTAATAGAAACGAACAAATGTAACACAACTTTCAACGAAGAAAGAAGCACTATACACAACCATACAAAAAATAGCAGTTTAAGCCCACCTCAGACCAGTCAAAACAATTGATGGCCTTTACAATTCTGCTCTCATCTTTCAATTTCTCATCTGTAGTCTCTTGCATCCCTCTCCACATTACCATTGGATCCCAGCTTGAAATGGATAAACTATCAAAAACCTGCTTAACAATGATGGGTTCACCTCGGGCCCAATGCTTTCTCAAATCACCAATTCCACCTGATTTAATATCTTCAGATGTGGGACAGTACAATATATTATCGTTCTCATCTTCCCTATAAGCATATTGGCAGTGTCTATGATCATTAAACTCAGTTTTCTCCAGAATGCCATCGCCATAAACCCTACACCCACTAACCATTTCCTCCACATTTTTCACCAGTTTTGCAACCCAATTCATCTTAAAAGTGCGACTTAAATTTAATGATGAATATCCACAGCCACCATACTTCTTTTGGGGACACGGAATGCTGCCATCACTATTCGCCTTCCAATCAGGAAACTTGTCTAAAATGTTTAGTTTGACTCTTGGTATTTTCTGTTGCTCCACCATGGTTTCCTTTTCTTGAATTCCACCAATCTTCTTGTCCACAGTTCCATTAGCACAAGGCATAGACGCTTCACGAAGATCTCTAGAGCAATTAAGACACAGATCATACGAGCAATTTGCACAATGCCGATGATAATCAATAATAGGAACCCGACAAAAATTGCTGCAATAAACCACATCAGAATGAAATACAGTCACCTAAAGTATGCACAATCACCACTGTACTATCCAATCCATAAACTAAAATTATTCATCGATAAAATAATCAACAATGCAATCAAAAGGATGCTTTAAAAAAATGCAGACGAACAAAAGCCACATTAAATAGATAAGACCACTATAACAAACATGAATGAAAGCTCTAGGACCAATTGAGGGTTGACCAACAAAATAAAAAACTAAAGGATGTTCAAAAGGTACCAGCACATCTGTTCATCTGCATTCAATCTTGTCCTGGTAAGATCTATTTCAGTTCCTGAAAGGAAAAAAATATGGAGACAAAATGGTCAAACCATGTCCAGATGATATATAGAATGAAAATAACATCCAAATTCTATCGGAAAATTAAAAGCATCCTACCACGGAGCCTCTTCTCCAGCTCTACTTCAGAGCACTGCTCGTGGTGGATTTGCTTAACAACGGGAAGCACTGAAGACAGTAGACAGTGGAGATACTGTAGTTTCTCTAAAGCAGGAATCTCTCTTATCCTTACCTACAACAGAGACGGATCACAACAAACCACTGACAGATTAGAGTTTATGCCAATAGCAAATTGGTATGTTTCACAGACTTTTGAAAACAAATAATCAAAATGAGTAGAAGACACCTTTAGTCCATCAAACAAGCACCTTTATCAAATTATCTCCACGTAGGCAAACTTTACAATTACAAATACCACGACATGCAGGGCATATTCTTCGAATATCTTCCAGTGGGATGTCTGGGTACCTAAAAGGTGAAAGATCTATACTAAGCACACATGTAAACACGAATAAAAAAAAAAAACTTAGTTTTGTCAAGATAATCAGCCTCACCATGTAGAGATACAGCTATCACAGTACCCTCTTCGATCACATTTAAGACACCAAATAAAGTTGTCTCTCTTACTCCTTCGGCATTGATGGCAAGTCTGGCCACCAGTCTCTTCAGAGGATTCTGTATTTTGATCAGAGAATTCCTGAAAGAAACTTGGTCACCTCAGAATAAGAAACCAATAAGCCAGAAAAGACTAAAATATAATCATGACTAATCATGGCACCTACCAATCTCTTAAAAAGAAAAGCAAGTAATTCGATAGCAAAAATCATCCAATATTAATTTCTTTTTTTTTTCTTTTTTTAACTAGAAAGACAAATCCACTCCAAGGATTAGCTGACCCTTGCTATCCAAAGAGATATGCACTTTCATCTAAAGGATAGGCTTTCTTTTCTTCTTTGTCTTTTTTTTTTTCTTTGATTGAAGTCCAAATACTTCTTACTGAAAAAAGTTTCCTTCTCATATAACAATACTATTGCAAGTACATTGACCACAACAATAATATTCCAAAATCAACATACCGAAACTGTTGTTGCATTAGCATCCAAGCTCCTCTGTGACCAGTTCCTGGATGTATCCATGGCAGAAACAGGCAGTGTCTTATATGACCTCCAATTTTCTTCATACAGCATTGAATCTAACTGCAAATCATCCTTGAGTTTTGGAGGATTACGTATTGAAAAACTCCTCACTGGTGGTGTCTCGGGAGAGTAGCGGAATTGATTTTTTGATGCCCTCTCTGAGTACTTTTTCCCAGAGACCTGAAGCGGATATTCCTCAACCTTCATGTTCACAAGTGGTACATCAAAATCATCACTCTTGCTCTCCAAATAAATATCACTTTCACCCAATGACTTCTTCTTAGCTTTCTTCAAATGAGCCCGCATTGCAGAATTTGCTGCCCTCTTCTTTGCCTGGATATAGTGCTTTTCGCATACTGTCTTATCTGGCATAGACATGGCTGTGCATCTCCATTGTTTCCCATCCGACCTCTTGCAACGCAAGTCATCCGGAATCCCAATGTTATCCTCGGCATTCCCAGTAGCTGATCGTGGATGATCCATTACCATATAAACTGCAGCTTTATAAAACCAAGAATCTTCTGCTGCTAAAAGCAGACTTGAAATAAGTCATTTAACTAAGTACAAAATCCATTTAAAACAATGCGGCAAAATGCATGCTAAATTTGCACACATGCCAAACAAACAGAAATTCTGTAAATCACCAAAGACTAACTTGTAAGGAACCCTAGCATTAATGCACTTATGCGTAGAAAATCTACACCACCACACCACAACAAAATCTCTTGGTCCAAAAATTTTGCGCCAACGTCTATTAGCTTTTCATTGCCAATGTAAGACTCTCAATTCAATTATTTATAACCCAGTTAAATGTTCTCTTTGGCAAAGCTTTCATCAAGTAAAGCAAGCATCATATGTACGTTCAATGCAAATTTATAAACATAAAGCCAAATTTCAAGGAAAAAAAATAATGGGATTTTGAGAATTACATGAAAATCAAAGTAACTTTTGTCCCTTTTTCAATTCAAATTCATACAATAATCAAAATAATGAAGTCTTCAAATTTACAAAATTCTTCCATATCCAGCCAACAAAAAATATTGAGCCAAAAAAAAAAAGATTAACGAAGAACACAAATTCAATTAGAAAAGAAGCAAACCCAAATTATACAAAATTCCAAGCTTTTCTTTACCTAAAAGCAACCTAAAAGCGAAATGCCTCAAATTGCAAGCGAGCACAATCAGATCCTAAGAAAGAATTTCACTCCATAAGAAGAACATGTTCAAATTGCGTATATCATGCATATATAAATACACACGAAATAAAGTAAAATAAAATAAAAATAAAGAGGTACCTGAAACTAGGATTCGGTTGGGTCTATATGAGTGCGAAAACTTGGCAAATTTACATAATTGTGAATGCTGTGAAGCCGCAAAATCCAGCCCTCATATTTGCACAGTTGAAGAGAAGAGATAATTAATAAAACATTTTTGAAGTTTTGAATTTTATTTGTTAGTCGGGGGAGGAATTTTTCTGTTCTTGGCGTAGCTATACAGTATGAGCCGACGACGACGGAACCAGACCAGTGTCCTTTTTCTTTTGTCTTTTTTGGTTTTTAATTTATTTCCTCGTAACTCCCTGGTTTCTTTCTCCTACTCATAGAATGAACCCTTTGTTTGGCTGAGAGCAGTTTATACTAAAAATTCTATAAACTCAGTACAAATAATATAAAATTTTCATATGTCACAATAAAAAAAACTATTATAGTATAAAATTTTTATATATTAAATAAAAACGGTTTCCATCTCAATAGTTTCACCGTTAGTCAAACATTCTCCAAATGTTGTATCATAAACATATGAAAGCAAAATGTGGTTTTGGTTAAATAAACGAAAATAAAAATCATAAGCATTTTAAAACGAAATGTCGTTCTGGTTAAATAAACGACAGTAAAAATCATTAGTATCTGAAACGAAAAAGTTGTTCCAAGTAAACGACAGTAAAATTATAAGCATATGAAAAGGAAGTGTTGTTTTGGGTGGAAAACAATAGTTTATTTCACACTGAATGACATATTGGGCTCGTTTGGCATTGCTTTTAGATGTTGCTTTTAATTTTTGTAACCGTCTATAACAGTTTAGAGTGTTTGATAAATTTTGCTTTTGTAAAGTTGTTTTTAAAAATTGCTACGTAGTAGGAATTGAGAAGCAAATCAGGGATTTTTATTAGAACACTTTCTGGTGTAATAATTTAAAATTATTAAATTAATCTTAATAATAATATATAATTCACAATCTATCTATTTTTTATAACAAATTAAAATTACATCAATACAAGACATTTAGAATTAATTAATAAGATAACTTTTTTAAACATCATTTACATGATTTAATTTCATATCAAATATTTAATTAAAATAAAAGACAAGTTTCTTATTCTTAGTACTATGACAGGTGCCAGACACACAAAGATTCTCTATACATGTGGCGCCATCTCTATAACAATGCAAGTGAAAAACCTATTTGTTACCTAATCTTATTTGTCTCTATATTAAACTTTTCATATTTGAATTAAATCATATTTATTCAAAAAATAAAAATACTAATTATGGAAACTTTATAAACAAGTTTTGATATATACAAAAGGACTTTCCTTTTGTGATATAGGCACCACACACAATGTGACACCCCCACTGTGTACACCACCTACACAATGATACCTACCCATTGTATGTCTTTCAATATTAATTATTTTATTTTATTAAATAATCTAATTATTTAATAAATATAAATTAATTTATAATTAATTTATTTTGAGTGGTATTTAACATAGAATTCTATAATTTTAAATTAATTATTTAAACGAAAAGAGTGTTTTTGAAAATTTTTGCCTCAAAAAAGTGCAAAAATATTTTCAAAAACTCCCAAACAATACTAAACAAGGCCATATTATCGGGTTTTAACAACCGACGAAAGAAGTGAAAAATGAAAAATAATAAAAAAAAATACATGTTTAGATCACCTTGAGCAAAGAATCGAATGAAGCACTATAAAGATTCGATTGAAACTCTACCTGCTTCATCAACTTGAAGATTGTGACTAAATTATGTTGCCGCCTAGGCGAAAAGCATGGTGAATTCGCCAGTTTCTATATGTAAAATTTTGAAAAGAATCTAGGGGTTCGCTTATAAAAAGGCAGCAATTCTTCAGTTCAAATCATCAATTCTTCAATCAATTCTCATTTAGAAAATTCAATAAACACTCAAAATTCTAAGAGAAAAATAGAGAGAAATAGAGGACCGAGGAGGAATCCAAGGATGTTTTTGCAAAAAATTCTTGGAGATCGTCACCATTCTTCAAATTCCGCCAATCTTTTGAGCTGCAAATGTTGTTAGTTTTTATGTTTTTATTATTATTTTTAATTATATCTAGCTAAATTTATTTTTTGGTTAAAAGTGATTTTAAAGCCTTGAACATGATTATGCATATGTTTGTATGAATTATTTCCCAAGTTTTTAATTGACATTATTTATATTTCACTATAATTAATGCTTATGGTTATTTTTCTTGTTAAATTTAGGTATGCAACTAAATAAGACTAGAAAATAGCATAATACTACATTAAAAATCTAGATCTGTAATTGTTTTGTATCTTTAACCATTAGTAGCAAATTATGATCAATGATTGTGGGAGGCATTTGTTTGATTGTGATGTAAAATATAACCTGAATTGAATGAATCAAGCTTGTAAGTTTATTGTTTAGATCAACCTATCTTTCTCAACTTAATGCTTTTATTGGATTAAAATTAGAAAACTTGTTCTAGGTTATTTAAAGGAAAGAAGTTTAGTGAAACCTCGTTTCGCTAAACTACAAAGTAAAGAAAGATCAAAATAACAAAACTTGTTGTTATTTAGGTCGGTAATTTCAAGAGAGGATTGGAAATAATTTTATAGTCACTACAAAATTATTGTCTGAAAGTAGAGAGTGAACCTTTAACCAGTGTTATCATTTTTGCTTAGAAATTCTTGAATTTTGTTGTAACTTTATCTATTCAAAATTGTTATTCTGATTTGAATTTTGTTAATTTAATTTTGTTATTGTCATTTAATTTTATTTTAATTGATTTTCGTATTTTTTATTCGCATCCTAATTTATTTTACATTCTAATTTTAATTGTTTTCTTTTATTTATTGAGTTTTATTATTTTATTTCTTTTAAATAGCTTAGTTAATTTCAAACCCCTTATTTTAATTCCATAAAAATAAAGTAATATATATATATATATATATATATGTAAATTTTTAATATAAATAAGTAAAAAATTAATAACATATTAATTAAAATCAATAATCTTAACAACGTTGCTCAACTCAACATACATTACTTGATACGACTAAATATACTTGCGTGTACGAAAACCTACCCATCACCCTCTCATGCATTAGATCTTCTTCTGTCGGTGTCGGTAAAACAACAGCCACAGCAAATAATATACAACCAATCATACTTAATACTAGTCCGCTAAAACCTTGCGTGCTTTCCATGTATCTCTCTCATTCTCAGTCAACAGCTCCGCCACTGCATCTATAATCTGTCGTTCATGTACACATCTGTGTAAGCTTCCAAGCAAAAAACATACATGATCATGAATTGCTAGGCAAGCACCATCAACCTACTGCGATTGTACCCAAAAAAAAAAAAAAAAAAAAAAAAAAAATGAAGAACTATACTTACATAATTCACTACGCATTGCTTAGGTCTTAGACTCCACGAATCAGCCCGCCGCACCTTGTGCTCATTCAATGCAACGATTGTCTCAAGAAGAAAAAAAATAACATAGGAAATAAAAAAAAGAGAAGAAAATACCATAAAAAGAAGTGCATGCATAGAAGTCTTCACAAAACAAAACAAAAACTAAAACAAAGAAGTTTGAGAAAATTACTCGCCACAAAAAAGATCTTTCTACTACATCGTTAATCTCATAACTCACAAATCTCAACAAGCACAAATAATTACCCAAATCCATACCTTTATTTAAATCGTCTTCAAATGCGTATTCCAATACTCTGCTATCTACCATGTCAATGTTGTAAGACACTGTAAACGACCCCATTTTTTTTTTTTTTTACCATTATTTGTGTATACATCATTGTTCACCACCCTCCGACAGGGGGAGTTACACATGGTTGCACCCTCCGTTACATATGCCATCTCCGTTGCCGTAGAATCGGAGAAGTCTGTCGAAGAGGCTTCCTGTCAAAAATGCTAAAACAATGAAAATTACGACGTACACTCTTTCTTTCTTACCAATAGCCGTTCCCTAAGGGTGAGCCACTGTACAATGAATTCGTGCAATGAAATTAAAAATAATGATTTACCTCAGCCACTTGCTCATATTCATCCGTAATTCCCTCGTTCACCCCGCAACGACCATGACTTTCTTCAGCACCACCTCCATTCCTATGTACAGCAAGATATTCACCGCTGAACTTAAAAGTGTTCTCTAACATCCTCTCTTTCGCAATAATATCATCATATCCTGGAGTTGAAGCTTCAGTACCCACAACAGCTGAACATCTAAACTCCCTACTCATAAACATTTTTACTACCAACAAGATCTTTTGCTTCTCCTCTATCAATACCTCCACTCATTCCCGCAACTTCACTTCGAACGCACCCTTCTTTAGCAGTGATAAAGTCATTCAACAATTCGTCAAGTCCTATGACGTCCAACTGTTCATTCTCAAGTCTATTTCTCTACATAACCTGCTTTTTAAAATACTTTAACTCGCTGTAGAAAGACCTAATTGCTTCAATGATAGCCGCATCATCACCTGCACCATAACCATCAATGCCCCTAATCGTAGCAGTTGTGTCACGCACAACTGATTCTATCTCCTTCACTTCCCCTCTAAGTTGTCTCATGCCTGTCGCGTGTTCCCCAATCCATCTCGTCACCTTGTCACGAACACATTCCATTTGCATATCACAGGTTTACAAATGAAGAATCTGACTTAAAGAAAGCTCTCTATTGCTCACCACAAACTTGCACATGAAGCCTACAATGAAACAACGCAGTGAAAATTAACCGCCAAACCAAAGAACAAAATGCAGATTGAAAACAAAATGGAACAACATAAAGCCGATTCTTTCTCCGTGCAATTATATACCACGACTACATTCTACACTAATTCTACGGTATACATCACCCTTCTTCCAATACCTCTTTCTATTATCTACACTTCTAAAACGTCAAATGTTTCAACTGTACCGCACAGTGTTACCTTAACACAAATTACAAATCAAGAACCAAAAAAAAAAAAAAAAAAAAAAAAAGGAAGGCCACCACCTCCACGGGTACCTCCTCCCAAAACAGCTGACAAAATTGCGAATAAAAAATCCTCACCCTTCTCATCAAATACAACATCAGAGTTAAATACAATAGACTAATGTTTCTTTATCCATAGAATAGAAAAGCCCAACCACAATAGGCAACATAACATAGATGGGCACTTCCACCATTTGCACACAACAACTAACCTTCCTAAAAATGCCGTTACTATGATATATGGTGGTTAAAACTATTAATTAGAATGGTAAACATTATAATATGTAAAAGCTTTATATTATAGCAACTTTTTTTTTACTTAAGATGTAAGAATTTTACATTGTTTTAATTGAAAAATTCGTTAGCACCAACTTTGCCAAACAGGACACTTGCATCACACTGCTGAAATGACCAAAAAAAAAAAAAAAAAACTGCAATTGCTGATCCAGTTGTTGAGAAATATACCCACTTCGTCCACCTCTGAACATGGTTGAAGTCCACAAACGCCCAAAAAATTTACAACAATAAAAAAAGGAACACATCTTCAACAATTCACAATCACCCACAACTCAAACCAAAATATTCAAAGAACATAACACAAAGCAGATGAAGTTACTATAAACAATCTCGTAACTCACCTTGTTTTTTTTTTTTTCCAGGAAATATAACCGGAACGTAAGCAATAATCCTCACACCCCCAAACATGGGAATTTCACCAAATGCGAGCACAAAGGACCAAAATCTATGCTAAATTTGGGCACTTCTCGTTGCTCCTATGCATGCAGCTTCTACTCTCCAGTACACAATAAGCAACGCGGGTTTGAATTAAAATTCCTCTCTACTCCTCTTCTAACCCTTCTCCTTCTCTCTTAGACCAATACCAGGCTCGGCATAATCGGATCTCTGTGACCCTCTCTCGCTGCCTACCCTCCTCCTCCTTCAATTCCCTCTCCTCCTCCAATTTTTTTAGCCCTTCTTCATTTTCACGAAGAAATGAACAATGGCTTGCAAAGCCGCTTGATCAATGTTTTGGGCTCTACCTCAAAACGACGTCCTTCTTTCTACACTAACGGCGTCTATTTTTATTCGGCGGCCCTTCCAATTATTTGCTGCAATTATTCTCTCAAATATAAATAGTATAAAATTTTTATATATTATAATAAAAAAATTATTATAATATATAAAAAATTATATATATTATAATAAAAATAATCTTATTATTTTATCAAAACACTTTATATTTTTTTCACTTACAAAATGGTTCTTATTTTTAATCTAAAAAAATACCTATAAGATGGTCTTTCATCTAAAAGACTTTTTTTTGTTTTTTTTAATAATAGGTCTTGTTTAATAATAATCATCTCGTAGTAAATTTTTCCCATTAACTCAAAGAAATAAAAAATTTCCTTTTTCCAACACAAAAAAAAAAAAAAAAAGTTCGTTGCCATTCCCATAAAATTAAGAAAGAACCATTTAACATAAAATAAAATAGAATGAAATAGAATAAAATAAAATATTCCCAAATTGAATCCCAGAAAAATACGTTTCTTGCACTCCAAAACACCCCATTTTTCTATTACCGTCCTCTGTTGTTCGATCTCTTTTCTCTGCTCGCGTTAGCCAGCAAAGAAGAAGAAAAATGGCTCGAGTGAGCTCAGGCCTGCAATACCCTGAGCGGTTCTACTCGGCGGCGTCGTACGTCGGGTTCGACGGATCTCCTCGCTCCTCCGCCAAGGCCGTACGCTCCAAGTTCAAGCCCGACACCGCCCTTCTCCTCTATGCTTTGCATCAACAGGTTTTATCTCCATCTCCAATTCAATCCCTAATCTTTCTCTATTTCGCCTCTCGATCTCGATCAAGATCTCAATCTCAATTTTGTGTGATTCGTGGCCCTTCAAAATCCCCAATGCTTGCGCAGAAAATGTGATCTTCTCGCTGTCTCTAGCTTCTTCTGTTGTTTCCTGCAATGTCGTGATTGAATTGTGCGTTTTTTAATTTGGGATGGGATAAGATCTTTCTTGTTGATGCTCGGTGTGCTTGATTTGCGTTGATTTGGTGTGTTTGTGCTTGTAATTTTGGTCAATTCGAGTGTAATTCGGGTAGATCTGGGATATTGGGATTCAATTTGGCGTATTTTGAGATTTTCATCTGTGAATCTGTTTGGCTTCCGGGAAAATGCGGAAGAGAATGGATGACATGAATATGATGTGTATCTATTTAATCCGTTTCTGATATAGCTATTGATGTACGCTAAGGCCATTGCAGAGGTTTGAAATTTGAATGCTTTGTTTTGTTGATGCACCATAAATTTAGTTGGCTATAGTTGGTTTGATACAAGAACTAGTCTCCAAATAAAATGGTGCAAGTATTTTTAACTTTGGACAACTCACATTGCAGGCTACTGTAGGACCCTGTAACATTCCAGAACCTAGTGCTTGGAATGCTATTGAAAAGAGCAAATGGAGCAGGTTCGTGTGCTTAACAATTCTCTCTCTCTGACATATAGAAGTGGTGCTTCCTCTTATATATTTTGATCTGTATTCTTCCAAAAGTGGCATCTTGCTCTATATGGCATCGAGCCTGTTAGATGTTTCTGTGATTTATCAAATGGTACATGAAACCTAAATGTTTGAGATTATGGTATAAATGAACTGGAAGCTTAAGGTGTGGAGGAAAGTGAATATCAAGTGATGAGACATTCAAAGTGGTAAATAGAAATCATGCACGTTGTTTAAAATGACGTATCGATGTGCAAGTGTTATTTCATAGATTATTATTTAGTTGTCTAGGTAATCAATTAAAAATGATGGGTGCTCTTTCATAGATAATCAGCTAGGAATTTCTTGAAATTCGGAGAAAGGTAAGTCATCAAAGGCTGGGCATTGTTTTTTTAAATGAATAAAAATGGCAATGTGACTGTCCCGATTCTTGTGTAATGTTTGGTTTGCTGCTATGCTGCTTTGACTGCATAGACCAAAAGCAGATTTATGAAGATATGGATTTTTAGAAACATGATATCCGTTTTAACGAATGGAACTCCTGTAAAAGACTGGCTTTTTTATATCTCAGTTGCACTTGCAATTGATGCACGTATCACTAAGTATCGTTTACAGCCTTATTGAGTTTTCTTTTCTGAACGGGTTCTGTATGCTCTTTGCAGCTGGAAGCAGCTTGGAGAAATGGTTTCTGCCGAAGCAATGCGTCTTTTTGTGAAATTGTTGGAGGTTGACACGAAGAAGATTTCTTTGTTTCATGCTTCTCTTACATGAGATAAACTTCTGCTGATTCTGTTGTTTTATCCTCTCTCTCTCTCTCTCTGTGCACATAGGAAGAAGATCCTGGTTGGTATTCAAGAGCATCAAATTTCATCACAGAACCTGTAATTGATGTACAAATGAACGTGAGTTTTATTTTCTTATCAATTATTGTCTTAATTTTTTAAGAAACTAGGTATTGCCAGTTGATGAAGAAAAGGACAAAGTATTGAAGAATTTTTACATTCTGCATTTATGTCAACTCATAATTGTTAGTTATTTGAGCATGTAAATTCAATTATTGCCCTGTGGCAATTCTTATGAGTTTGAGGCTGATTATAGGGACTATTGCCAACATTGGATCATTCTCTTTATTTTTATGCATGGTCTCTATGTCCTGAAGTTAGCTTTTGTCTCTAACTCTGTATACTTCTATTTCTATTTTCCTTGTACTTTTAGTGACATTTGAGTATCTTTTGTTTGTTTTGAGAGGCTAAACTATCGCGTAATTTAATTATGTGTTTGTATTGGGGTGTGGTGTGGTTGTAGCATAATTCAAAACCTGAGCCAGTTGTGGAGAATGGGAGCTCTTATCCTGAGACAAAGACAATATCAGCTGAAAGTGGGAATCCAGCGGAACCTCCAGAAAAAGATGTTTCAGAAGGACTTGAAACTGTCATTGTCTATGATCAATGGATATTACCTCCAATATCTGGTCAACGTCCTAAGGCACGCTACGAGGTATTGGCAAGGGAGTATAACTCTCTTAATATTTGACCTTACTGAATCTTTGTCTCCTTTTTGAACAAGTGGTTCTCATTTTTCAGCATGGAGCTGCAACCGTACAAGACAAGATGTATATATATGGTGGAAGCCACAATGGTCGTTACTTGAATGATCTACATGTAAGCAAATATTTGGCACATACATTCACACGTCATTTATTTTAGTCTTAACTTTAATATACGGAACGTGCATCTATTGTTGTGAAAACATACCATGAAATGCCTTTTTTTCTTTTCTTTTATTTTTTTCCCCTTCTTTTGACGGAGGGTCTTTACATATTTGGTTATATACTTTATGAATTATAAGCTCTTTATGTGCCTCTTATAATTTCTGAAGGCTTAGATTTAACCTGTTAATTTCATTTCTTCTGCATTGACTTTGTTAGGATTATTGTTATGCCACTAATTTGACGAACAATGATACAGGTACTGGATTTTAAAACTTGGAGCTGGTCAAGAATTGAGTTCAAAGCTGGGTCTAACTCACCATCTCCAGTAACAGTAGTACCATGTGCTGGTCATTCCTTGGTTAGTATAAAAATGTGTTTCTATTATTCTTACGTCTGTAAGCAAGGTTGTGAAGCTGATATGAATTTTGGAACACTGTTTTTATTATTGGACTTTTGAAAGTAAGCTTCTTTATTATTCTGTTTCTGCTTATGTCGAAATTTCCTCATTTATTTATTCTCTTTTGTTTTTTACTTTTTGTTTGTTTCTATAGATATCTTGGGAGAATAAGCTTCTGTCAATAGCTGGCCATACAAAGGATCCTTCTGAAACTATACAGGGTTAGAATTATTATTGTTTTAATCACACCGTATCATTCTAATTATTTTAAAGCTTATGGGGTTTCATGTCTTTACGTATTGCATAATGTATGTATGTAGTCAATCTTATATTTCCTAAATAGAAATGTATATTGTATAGAATGATGCTAGGGACACAAACTCCAATCCCAACTTTTTGTACCAATTTTGAGTTGCCATTCTTTCATTGGCTAGTGCCTATTAATATTAAGAGATTGCATTTGCCAATGAAAAGATGACAACTCAAAGTTGGTAGAAAAGTTGGAATTAGAATTGGTGTCCCTAGCACTAGTTTTGCATAATAGGTAGTACTTCTAGATACAAGCATAAGGGTACAAATGCACTAATTATTTTGAGCACTTTGATTGTGCTCTTTCTGTCATCACACGACACTAGTCAGGATGAAGCTTCAACATACTAGAAAGTCCTAGTTTCTATGAACTTTGCAAACTTGTTATGCAATTTGCCAGGTGCTATCAGATCATAAGTAATGCTTTCGTCACTCTTTCAAGCATCAACGTAAATGTAACCAGTGCTTTCTAAATGTGCTGTTTTAAGTGGCAGTATGGTACCTTCTGTTGGTGTTTGGTTCCGTTTTCGGAACGTTTTTCCCATTTTTAAAAGCTCGAAAACTGAAGTTGTTTGGTCAATATTTTGAGCCCACAAGAAAAAAGAAATCAGTTTTGAAAAAACCCAAAAAATTGCTCCAAATTGAAAAAAAAAACCAGTTTTCTCATTTCCATTTTCTCTCTCCCTCTCTCTCACTCCCTCAATCTAGCTCTCTCCCCTCGATGACCGATCCTTCGCTGCCCCAACCGGCACCACCCCTTGCCGGTGAACCCAGCGCCCAGTGACTCACTCCTAGCCGGTGAATCCAGTGACCCCAACGGTTCAACCCTTGCCGGCAAATCCCAACGGTGGATCTAGTAACCGGTTGTTACTGTTGATCGACGGAGTCTGCTGTGATTGGGTTGGGCAATGAAGTCTTGGAACAAAACTAAGGTTGGGAGGCCAGCACTGGTTATTTTTGCACGACGGAATTCAATGGGGGGAATGGGTTGCGCGATGGCAGCTGGGGCTGGTCTTGCATGATGTAGGTTGGTGAAGGGGCTGGGTTTGGCGATGGAGGTCGGCAAGGTGGGTTTCCGTGGTGGTGGCAATCGGACGGTGTGTGGTTGTTGGTGGGGCTGAGAGAGAGAGGGAGAGGGACAACAATTCAACAGTGTTTTGTGTGTGTGTGTGTGTCTCTTTTAATTTTTATTCTATTTAATTTAATTTTTATTTAAAAAATGTTTTGTTTTTAAAAAACACACTAAGATATACAACCAAACACAATTTCAAAAACAGTCTTAGCATATTTCTCAAAATATTTTCTTCCAACTTTTCACCCAAAACAAAAACGATTTTGAAAATACAACTAAATGGGCATGATATAGTAATCTGCACTCATGGAAGTACTATTCGAAGAGGCTTCTTAATGTTGCAATTATTGAGATAATTATGACAAATAACAATAGTCATTGATTTAATTTTACTTGCATTGTTGTACATGCTTCTTATAATAGCGAGACAATTTTTCCCCCTTCATTGCTTAGTTTACTTTTCTCTGATGCTTTATTATTTTTTTTCCTGCTTTATCATGACAGTGAAGGCATTTGATCTACAGACTTGCAGTTGGTCAGCCTTACAGACTTATGGAAAATCACCGGTATGAATCAGTTTTCTTGATCACTTCTGTCTTTTTGCACAAGTGCATGGGACGCACTATATATACATATATATAATATATTTATATACATATATATGTATGTATGTATATACTCTTTTGTGAAACACGGTGCGCCTGGGATACACAATGTAGGACATTATTTACCGTGGTCTAAGGTTTGGTTGGACGTTGCAAATTTTGTTGGGATTGATTTAGCTATTATGTGGTTTAAATAACTGCAAAATACAAATTAATGTGCAGAAAATTTTAGAAATCACATTATTCCCATTGATGCTTTGCAGGTATCACGTGGAGGTCAATCAGTCACCCTTGTTGGAACCAGCTTGGTAATTTTTGGAGGACAAGATGCAAAGAGAACTCTCTTAAATGATCTGCATATTCTTGACTTAGAAACAATGACCTGGGATGAGATTGACGCTGTGTAAGATCATTTCTGATAGTTTCAGGATGAACCCTTTTCTTGTTCCTTTTTGGATAGTATATCCAAACACAAACATAAATGGAAGCCAATGTTTCTTTTTCTTTTTTCTTTTCATTTCTTTTCTTTTTCTCGTTTTACTCATTTGCTTCGAGTTTTTCCTTTACACCAAACGTCCGATAGTTGTTTGACCATTGTGGTGTAATCATCTTTTGGGGCTAATTTATGTTTTCCATGTTATAGGGGGGTTCCTCCTTCTCCAAGGTCTGATCATGCTGCTGCAGTTCATGCTGAGCGCTATCTCCTTATCTTTGGTGGAGGTTCTCATGCAACTTGCTTCAATGATCTGCATGTCCTTGATTTGCAAGCTGTAACATAATTACTCTATTCTAGTCTTCCTTTTTTTTTTTTAATCAGGACTTTTATTCTATGCTGTTAGCCACTTTTCTTCTTCATGTGACTCAACTATGTCCATATATTCTTGCCTGTACAGATGGAATGGTCAAGACCCACACAACAGGGGGACATACCAACTCCTAGGGCTGGACATGCAGGTGTGACAGTTGGGGAGAATTGGTTTATTGTTGGAGGTGGTGACAATAAAAGTGGTACGTTAAGACCTCCGCATTGAGACGAAGATTTAAAACACATTGATTTAATGCAGATCTTATGATGTGGACTTTCTAGTTCGAGCACTTATCTCTTCCTGTTGATACATTGCAGGGGTCTCTGAAACTGTCGTTCTTAACATGTCTACCCTCGTGTGGTCAGTGGTAACTACTGTTCAAGGGCGTGTTCCTATTGCTAGTGAGGTATTTTACTTTGAAGAACTTCTGTAGTCAACCAGAATTTCAGTAAATAATGTAGATAATGTTCATTAATTATGTAATTTTGTGATTTAAAAGGACAAATAACGTAGTGAGGGACTCAAAAAGTTATGTGATTGTCTCCTTTACAGGGCTTGAGTGTGGTCATAGGATCTTATAATGGTGAAGATATACTTGTATCTTTTGGAGGATATAATGGACGTTACAGCAATGAGGTGAGAACAGACTTTATATAGATTGGTGGCCTTTTAGTCCACTGTTTCGTAATCCTAATTTTCCCTTCTTTTATCCCTTTTATCCTCCCCATTTTATTTAGGTTAACGTTCTGAAACCAAGTCATAAGTCAACCTTGCAATCAAAGATGATGGAAACACCTGTGCCTGACAGTGTTTCTGCGGTGCAAAATGCTACAAATGCTACTAGAGATTTGGAATCCGAGTTGGAAGCTGGCCAAGATGGAAAGACAAGGGAAGTTGCAGACAACGTGGACTCAGACCCCATGGTATGTACGATTGAAGATTTTGGTCTTTTATTGTAGTTCTTCAGAAAATATTACTCACAACATATCAGCCATATTATCTTACGACTCTTGGTGGACATTGCTCCTTGAATTCACTAGTTCAGTCCCTGAGGAAAAATATGATAAAAATTGGGAAATTGTTTATGTTAACTTATACTTGTTTACATATAACAAGAAATTATTCCACGTTTAGTTAAAATGTTAGATCTCGTGCTACTTGGTTTTGATGTTTCTATTTCCTACCCCTCATCATGATAAATTTGTCAAAAAATGGACATACGTCTTAATATTTTGCACCCAACGTTAATTTATGCGTCTTAATATTTTGCACTCAACATTTAATTTTATGCAGAGATCCAAAGGTGAGAAAAGCAGCAAGCATGTTTTAGCATCCCTCAGAGCTGAGAAAGAAGAATTAGAATCATCACTGAGCAAGGAGAAAATGCAGACATTGCAATTAAAGGAGGACTTGGCAGAGGCTGAGACTCGTAACACTGACCTGTACAAGGTACCCTGATGTCAGCTGTCCTCTTTTGGTTTTAGTAATTAAATTTTGCAGGAGGGATTGAAGTATTGCCTTTTTCATTCACATATGATTCCTTTTAACACTCACACATATGTATAAATATATACTTATGTGATTTTTTTTTACCCATTATAGGAGCTTCAATCAGTCCGTGGACAGCTAGCTGCTGAGCAGTCAAGATGTTTTAAACTCGAGGTATAAAGAGTTTGAAGATTTTTTTTATTCAATAAAATTAAATGTTCAATTGTCACGATTGCTTGCATTAGTTGTGAAAAATTATTTTCTTGTCGTCGCTTGGATTCTATTATCGGCATTTGCCTTCACTTAAAATTTTTCATCTCATAGTGGGGAATCGAACACAACATATGTTTAAAGCATGTCTCACGGTCAATTCCATGGGTGAAGATGCTATAAAAGAATCAGTTGGCCTATAACCTAGATATTCAACTAGGGAGGTAACTATAAGGTCCGTTTGGTTCATATGTTTGAACAGAAATTTAAATTTTTGCACGAGAAAACACTAGTTAAAAAGATTTGAATTGTGGTTGAAAATGCAAACCAAACGGGGGCTAAATTTTGGTAGATGATAGATGTACTGTGTCCTTCAAAGGGTTAGAAATTGGTACTTCGTTCAAATTCCTAGGGGAGTATGGAAGCTTGAACGGCAGAATAGATAGCCACGTCAAACATGGGAATTTTTCTTGCAATATAACAAGGAAAAAGGCAAGACAAAAAACGGAGGAATTCTCTGCTAACTACTTTTGAAACCCACAGGTCGAGCTTGCAGAACTACGACAGAAACTCCAAACAATGGAGACTTTACAGAAGGAACTCGAACTTCTGCAGCGACAGAAGGCTGCTTCTGAACAAGCAGCTCTGAATGCCAGACAAAGGCAGGGTTCTGGTGGCGTGTGGGGTTGGCTTGCAGGAACACCTCCCGACCGGAAAGAGGACGATGCCGGAAAATATTAGCCTAAATGGAATAGCGTTTGCTAGATATGGTTCTCATTTATCCATTTTTTACCAAAATATTTTTGTTTACTTAACAAAGTTCTTTTTGCTGTTATAGAATAAGATATGAGGTTCTTATTGGTGAGACGGGAACCATTTTGGGTCTCTAGTTTTTGGCATGTATGCATACCGTAATGTAGTCTTTATTTGTTAGCCAGACCTTTTTTTTTTTTTTTGTCATTAAAATGTATTGGAGTTCGTATTTCAAGGTGAATATGTTGAGTGAGATTAAAGGTTTTGTTGGTTGTAAATGCGTCCACCGCAACATTTTGAGGCATAATTAATCCGTTCTTTATTTTTTTTTTAATATTTTTCTTTATTTTGCTTCTTTTAATATTTTCTTTATTTGCTTTTTTAATATTTTCTTTATTTTGCTTTTGCTGTATCCTTTATTTGTTGAATGTCTATCGTTTTCGCGTTAATGCAATATTGTTAAATTGATTCTGTAATTGTCGTAATACAAAGAATCACCCGCATCCTTCCTCTGGCGCGTGGGTTTTAGTTCTTTGTTGTTTTTTTTTTTGTTTTGTTTTTAAATATGCATGAATCATTCTTTTTAAGTTTATTTATTGTTCTTAATTTATTATTCTTTTAAGAGTTTAGGGTATTATAAAAAAGCATTTAAGTAAATTTAAAGAAAAAGTTAGTGACAAGATTACACAATAACATATTTACGAGTTATGTTTGGGGAAAAAAAATTAGATAAGTTGAGAGAACTTAGATTTTTAAATAGGGATGCCCAACTGATAAAAAAAAAAAAACCACATTTAATAATAAAAAAAGACAAGGAAGAAGTAATAAAAAAAGACAAGGAAGAAGTAAGAACTAAAAATAAAATAGGGTGCGTCTATGGTGAAGAATGACAAAATTCTCCATTGATGAAGAATGATCTAATGGTATTGAACGGTCGTTAGATTTGAATCAAAGGTCGGGGAAAAAAGCACTAAACTTAAATAAAACCTATCACAAATGATTTATGCCTATATATATATATGTGTGTGTATATATATATATATATATATACACACACGCAGAGCTGAGGGGAAAAAAATCTTCTTCCTCTCTTGCTGTTGAGAATCTCGATTTGAAGAGCGAGAGGCGGCTTTGTCTGGATTTTAGGCCTTACAAAGACGTGATGTTGATGTCAAAGACCTTGTAACGATCCATGCATAATTGATGGTACGCTTGTTTTTTTTTTTTTTTTGTTCGGAGAGAAAAAGAATGAAGAAGTTTAGTGAACTAGTACTGATTAATGTATGTGCAAAGTGTACAGAAGGACCAAGATTATATAGAGGGTTTTCGCAGAACAGTAAGGTTTTGCAACTCCTACGCTAATTAATTAGAGTGATACTCTGATTAGAATTTGATTGTTGACTTTTAGTAGTAATAGGATAGTGCCGGGATTGTTGTGTTAAATTTCAAAAACTATAGGAACAATTTAATAACGACGTGTTGTTCATTTATTGGGAAAATTTCAAAATAGTACCTTATGTTATATTGAAATATGTATTTGATATCTTATATTTTGAAATATTTTATATTAATACCTCGATCTTTTAAAAAATCTTTTTTTAATATCCAGAGGCCTTTTTTTAATACCAAATATGTGTTTTTTGTGTCATTTTGTGTTTCAAAAAAGGCCTTTGAGTACTAAAAAAAGATTTTTAATAGGTCAAGATATCGATATAAAATATTCTAAAGCATAAGGTACCAAATATATATTTTGATATAACATAGTGTACTAAATTAAAATTTTCTCTTTATTTATTTGTTTAGCCTTAACGTATCCCAACCTTAGCTCAATGTAGAATGACTTGTATCCGTCTTAAATTTCTTTAAGTGCCATGTTTACCTCAATTTCTTCTGTCTTACGTACGCTTTAAAAACATGTTTTGAAATAACTGAAAGAGCAAAAATAATTAAATTTTATTTATAATCAGTACAAATGTTCAAAAGGTTTTCAAGATCTTATTGAACCTCTAATTCAAATTTTAAGGTTTTTGTAATAGGGTGTTTGGTATAGTAGTTAAATCCATTTGTTAGAATTGTTTTTACTCTAGCATGTGAGAGCTTTATATTATAGCAACTTTTTTTTTTTACTACAGCATGTGAGAGCATTATACTATTTATAATTGAGATAACGGTTAGAACTGTCTCTTACCAAACATGCTAGTAGAATATAAGAAACCAATTATGTGGTCTTGATTGAAAGCTGTGTCCAACTATAACACCTTTCAAATAAGGAAATTGCAGCGTATTATAATTTTGGATCCCTTTATGAGCCGACTCTAGAAAGCTATACCAAATAAGCCATGTGACAATATCTATATGTTAAAAATAAGGTGTAAACAGTATGCAAGAACAATATATTTCAAGCAAAAAAAAAAACAAAAAAAAATTTTTTTTGCGGTGAAATTATCACGTGTTAAAAATAATAATTGAATTTTTATAATTAGTCTTGATAATTTTTTTGGGTAGTTTTTGAATTCTTCTCTCTTTAAATTAGTCCATGTAGTCAATTTTGTTCTATAAATAGTCCTTAAACTTAAAGAGTATCTTATAAATATTTCTTCTGTTAAATATGGGTGTAAACCTTCAATTTTGTCTTATAAAAAGTTCTAAAATTATACTCTCTATTAATAGTACCTAGCTATATCAAAAGTTGTATTAAATTTAGTCCCTAAATTAAAAAAAATTACCAAAAATCAGTTTCTTTATTAAATAAATAGATGGAAACATTAAATATGAATAGTTGTACCAAATGTAATTCTTAAACTAAAAAATAAATGAGTATTCTAAAATCTATTTATACCTTTTAAATTTATGAATAACTCTACGTAAAGAATACTTTTTTTTTTTAATTATACTACATTAAAGAATGTCATAAATAAATGTGCATGGATTGTAGCTAACTACTTTTGCTCTTTTTTTGGGAACTTTTTTCTCCTAAATTTGGCATTTAAAGTTTTTAACAAATGGAAAAGATATACATACAAGTATTGTCTTCCTAAGTGAATTTTGAATGTATTGGATTTCAATGCTTTGTTTTGTTTAGAAAAGTTTTGTTTTTAAATAAATTTTATTTGTAATTTTGCTTTTGATTTTGATTTTTTTGACATAAATTTTAATTTTTTACTATAAAAATAATAAAAAAACTAAAATGGCAGATTGTATTAGAGGGGTTACAAAAGATGATTTTACATTCTAAATTATAACATGATAACAATAATTTAGGGATATTTATTAATATGACAGGGTAAAATAATTAGGAAGAGCCACAAAAAAAAAAAAAAAAAACCGTACAAACCATCCAAACCAAAATATTATAGCGTTAAAAATTAGTAAACGCTTTTATTATCATCTTTTATTGTCATATGTTGAATATTTTATTTTACGTGTATATATAAACAAGATATGTTAATTGCACAAATGTACTAAGTTTAGTATGGGATAAATTTATTAAGGCTTAAGGCTTAATTGCACAAAATTATGTACTTAGTTTTTTCAACAATGGTTAAAAAAATCCTTTTAACCGCATTTGTGGTTTGATGAAAATTTTTAAGCAACAACCACTCAACCTGCACCGTGCTCATTACTGAAATATTACTGAAATATTGGTTGTTTAAGTTTAGAGACTATGATATACTTGTTGCTTCTTCCAATATTACTGAAATACATCCTCGCCCCTTGAAATCCTTTTTTTTTTTCTACTTTAGGAATTACTCTATGAGCTTTCATTTTAGTACAACTTTTATATCTAATGAGTTTCTATTTATGCATGTATTTAGAAAAGAAACTTATTTGGAATATATTTTTTTTTTCTAATTTTAAGACTAAATTTAATATTCACTATTAAAAAGTGTAGTTTACATGATGCCTATAAGATGACGGTTTCGAAGAAACTGTTGTTATATTTCCTTTAAAAATGCAGCACGGAGGCTTTTATATTTCAGAAATCCATACCGCACTTTAGATAATGGTTTTTAAGAAACTGTTATCTAAAGGCTTACATATGATAATGGTTAAGTGAAAACCGTCATCTAAATCCACATTGGATAATAATATTTTGTTAAAAAAAACCTCTATCTTACTCTCTTTGTTTTTTAGTCACCTCTCTTCTTCTTTCTCAGTCGATCTTGAGCCTTGCTCCAACCCATCACCATCGTACTAGCTCATTTCCCTCGAACTCGGCCATAGTTGTTGCACCCAAGCCTGTCACCCTCCATTGCTCATGTCACTCCCTCATCGTCCTTTGTAGCTCATGCCACTCCCTTGTTGCCCTCCATCACTCTTGTTGCTCTCCCTCGCTGTCTCGTTGCCACCACCGTCACCTACTCCTCCCGCCTCCTTTTGGAAGGTTGTAATTTACTTTATTTATTTAGTTATTTAGTAGGTTTTGTTTAGATTTTTTATTTAGAATTTTATTTGGGTATGTTTGTTTCATTGTTTTGTTAGTTTGTATATTGAGTCTAGATGAGTTTAATTTGTGATTATTATTTTGGATTGATTTTGCTATTAGGTTTTATTAGATTTGATGAAATTTAATTAGTTTGTGATTATTTGGCTGTTTTGTTTATTTTGAATATTGAAACTTGTGTTAAAATTTGATTTTATTTTGTAGCAATAGATAAGAAATAAATATATATAGAATTTTGTGGCTTTTGCAAAGGCTAATATCAAAAGGAGTATAATTAATTATCCTTCTGTAGATTGTGGAAATATTAGGAAATAATCATATGATAATCTTAAGTTTCATTTGCATCAATATGGGATTGAAAGGACTTATCAAATATGGATATAGCATGGTGATGATGTCTCTACTTCATCATC